>JASSUY010005380.1:0-48552 GCA_032466535.1 Forpus xanthops | reverse complement strand
AGTTACTAAACTGTTCTTATCTCAACCTGTGGGAGTTGCATTCTTTTGATTCTCTTCCCCATCTCCCCGGGACTGGGAACAAAAGAAGGGAGTGGGTGAGAGAGCGATTGCATGAGTTTGAGACCCTTAAACCACGGCACAATACTATTCTAAAACTAGGGAAGTGTACTGTTTGGATTCAGCTACTTCCTCATTCAGGCCATCACTGCATTTCTCTCCGTCAAATAAGAGCGATACTGATTACATTTCACTTCAGGCATCTGCAGGATGGATGTTTATATATGGATGAGTCACTATAGGAAACTCTTACAGATACTAAAAAGAGTCAAATACTTTCAGGGACTCTTCACCTGACAAGTTTTAAATATCTGCAAAATAGAATAAAATGTGCATGTGCAATGGAGAGAGCTAGATATGAAGATCCAATCTCTCCTTTCATAGGATCTGAGTAGAGGCCCCAGGATAGATTCAATCACAGTATTGGATATCCAAAAAGTAATTATGCACTTTCCAGCAACAAATGTTGCAGACACTCCCAACAATATTTAGAAGGGTTTTGACCTGAAATTTAAGTTGCATGTGATTCAAAGAAGTCATGAACATGTAAAGGTGCCTAAATTTAGACACCAAAAATTTTTAGGCCAAATAGTAGCAAGGAGCTGGATACCTCTAGGTAGGCAACAAACTTCAATATTTAAAAAGTAGGCATGATAGGATAAGTCACAGTCTGTTATACCTAAATTAAAGGTAGAGAATAAATAACTATAGAATTAAAAAATTGAATTCAGTTTCTATAACAACATAATAATAAACATGCTGTAGACAAATAATGATGTGATGATCAAAATGGATTTTAAAGACCAAATCATATCAAAACCATCTGATTTCCTTCTGTGACATTGTAGTAGGCCTTGAGGATTGCTGCAAATTTGCATACTCCTGTAAAGATTTAGGCTGTTCTCTCTGTGACAAAATGGGGCATTACTGGAAAAACAGTATTTTGTTAAAACTGAAAAACAGTTCTTTTGTTAAGGGCTGTGACCCTGATAGAGGTGGAGGTTACTCAAGACCCGCTCTGAACTTGCATATATCATACAGACCAGGTGGGATGGGGCTTTGTGCTACCTGGTCTAGTGGAAGGTGTTCCTGTCTGTGGCAGAGGGGTTAGAACCAGATAATCTTTAAGGACCCATCCAACCCAAACCATTCTTTGATTCTAGGATACCAAGATGGAAAAGACAAAAGATACAGATAACAATCCATATACTGAACTGGTATCAGTATGACTCAGCATAATCCTTTTCTTCTAGTTCGGAGTGGAAAGACCTCACCTAGAGCAGCACAGCAAGTTTTGGGCACAACACTTGAGGAAACTTACAGCTCACTAACTAGGCTGTATTCATGTAAGAGGCCACTGAATAAGAAAGGTAAGAGAATGATTTGAAGTCAGGAAAACATGATGAGAAAAATCAAGCAAAGTAAAAGGAAGATTTCATTTAGCACTATTTTTCATAGTGCCGGAACAGTGAATATTTTAAAGTTCTCTCTGGCATTGGTTCATTTATAGATCTAGAAAATCATAGATATTCAGAGAGAGAATTATAATGCAGTTCTTGGAAAAAGGAGGACATCATTTTTGAAGTCCTACTAAGTAGACTAATTCTTTCTTTATAAAGTAGATAGTAACTCACAGTAGAATTAAAAGAAACAGGAGAAAAGATTAAAAAAAGAATAAAAGAGCTATGGACCACCTAAAAGCAATTATGGTGACATATTTTTTAAATGTGTATTTTAAGAACTGTACGAGGAAAGAAAAATGAAAATCCAGTTTCATTTGAGTTGGTAAGTAAAGCACAGACTTAAAAGTTCCAATGCACCACTGAGAGCTCTTTCATACAGCTACAGCATGCATTGTAAGAGATCTATAAGGAAATAAGTGGTATAATCACTGCAGGAAGGGAAATTCATAGAAATGTGAAATGGAAAAGATAGCACCTATTTTAAAATAGTGCTAATCTTTTTCATGCTGTTTTCTCCTTTGCTACCTTCAGTATATGCTGTACATCTCTATCCCAATTAAAATTAAAACCAGGTACATTACTTCATCTAGTGTTCCTGTTTGGTATTCTACTTGGACATAAGACTTTACATTACACATGTATATATCTATATTGCTTACACAAAAACTCAGAACAGGCTTTACCTCGAAGACTGATTTATGATACTTGCAACAGAAGTTTTGGCAAGAAACACCCACTCATGTAATTTTTGAATTTGAAAAAAAAGAAAATTCTAACCAATACTCTGATTTTTATCTGGTGCCAGTCACTGGGATAACTAAGCTGATCTCTGCAACCAATTTAATCTCTGAGTATAAATCTAATGGAACTAAATACATGGGAATTTTGACTGAATTGCTTTGTGTTTTAATCACCATTTACTATTTAAATGGTTAATGAAAAGTCAATTCCTCAAGGAGAAACTGAGCTTCATGCACGACTTCATTATACTTTCATTTTTTCTCACATACCAGAAATAAGACTGCTCTGCAAGTAGTCTCTTAATCACCTAACCTAAGCATTAATCCTGTTAACCTTCTTCCACCTCTTGAAGCTTGTTATGTTAATGTCATAGCAATAAAAAAAAAAAAAACCTTTTACACTTACAAATGTTTTTTTTTTTTTTTCCCTCAGAGAGCTATTCATTGCTCTCAGAAAATGCAGTGTATTTGCAAAATGGAAGACTGCTTTCATTTGTAATTTTCCAGTACAGCTAAGATTTCTCTACTCCCCTTTTTTTTTCCGTTCAACTTTCAATAGGCTACCTTCCAAGAATCTGTTTACAAGTATAAACCAAAATCAAGAAGCTTCTTGAAACTAGAACAGATAGAACAGTCCCTAAAAGTAATTTGTACTGTAACTTCAACTCATCTTTAACAACCCAGGCTAATGCAAATTAATGTAATCTGTTTATATATGCAGAACTGTGTCAATAACATGCATTATGCTTTCAATACAAGGATAGGAACAATTTAAATGTTATTTAAGGTTTAAAAAGTTGATTAATAATTTCTATTCATGAGTATTCAAATAGAACTGGCTATATGAGACAGAACTTGGGTGACAGCTATTTGTGAAATTTAAATTTGTTCGTTAGGGTTTTAAAATTCCCTCCCCCTGCACATTATTCATGAACTTAAGTGTTTACTTAGAATTTGTTCTTATTTTTCCAAATAACTTGGCTAGCCATAATTCATTTAGAAGCAAGATGGAGAGCATTTCTCTGTATCTCAACCTAGCATATACCAGAAAAGGCAATATTGCATTCTAGAAATAACTTCATGATTTCCATAGCAATGAAGCCTTGGAGTGCTCAGAACAAACTCCATCTAACTCTGTAGAGTTTTTATTTCATAAATATTTTAACGTATTTTGGTTTACCCTGAAAGTAAATTATTCTTGTATTACAATAAATCGAAGAAAGCCAGATCTATTGTTAGTCTATTTGACAACAAACTCCACCTGAAATCTATGCTTTTCAGATAACTAAGTTTTGTTTTGTTTTTTTTTGTTCTGTTTTCAGAAGATTATTTACTGTGTAAATACACTAAAATGGATTAAATAGACTCCATGAGGGTACTCACCAAGCCCACTAATTCAGCTTCAGCTCACATTCTTTCCACAGCAGAGCTCTTTTCAACGCACTGACTTAGCCATCTAGTAATCTTGTTGCCTAGACTATCATGTACCCATGATGGATTACCATCACAACTGAATTAAAACCTTAGTTGCTTAGAATAAAAGAATCATAGAATAGTCTGGGTTTGAAGAGACCATTAAAGGTCATCTAATCTATCTCTGTCCTCCCTGACATCTGCAGGGATATCTTTTGCTAGGCCAGATTCCTCAAAGTCCCATCTAACCTGACTTCGAGCACTTCCAATGATGAGGCATCCTAAATTTTCCGGATTACTTGTTCCAGTGTCTCACCGAGCTCACAATAAATAATTCCTTCCTAATATAAAATATAAATCTACCTCATCTTGGCAGTCAGGTGAAGTTCCTGATGACTAGAAAAAGGGAAATATAACCCCCATTTTCAAGAAGGGGAAAATGGATAAGGTGGGGAACTACAGAGCAGTCAGCCTCACCTCTGTGCCTGGCAAAATCTTGGAGCGGATTCTCCTGGAAGGCATGCTGAGGCACATGAAAAACAACAAGGTGCTTGGTGACAGCCAGCATGGCTTCACTAGGGGGAAATCCTGCCTGACCAATCTGGTGGCCTTCTCTGATGGGGCTATGGAACTGATGGACAGGGGTAGAGCTGTTGATGTCATCTACTTGTACTTGTGCAAAGCCTTTGACACTGTCCCACATGACATCCTTGTCTCTAAGTTGGAGAGACATCAATTTAATAGGTGGGCCACTCGGTGGATAAAGAACTGGCTGGATGGCTGCATGCAAAGAGTTGTGTTTAATGGCTCAATGTCCAGCTGGAGACCGATGACGAGTGGTGTTCCTCAGGGATAGGTGTGGAGCCCAGTCTTGTTCAACATCTTTGTCAATGACATGGACAAAGGGATTG
Source organism: Forpus xanthops (assembly GCA_032466535.1). NCBI lineage: Eukaryota > Metazoa > Chordata > Aves > Psittaciformes > Psittacidae > Forpus > Forpus xanthops. The sequence continues at coordinate 43,968 of JASSUY010005380.1, read as the reverse complement.
AGTGTCCCCCCCAGCAAGTTTGCAGATGACACCAAGCTGTGTTGATACATTGGAGAGAAGGAATGCCATCCAGAGGGATCTTGACAAGCTTGTGAGTTGGGCTGATGCCAACCTGATGAAGTTTAACCATGACAAGTGCAAATTCCTACCCCTGGGTAGGAGCAATTCCAGGTACAGTAGAGGTTGGGCAGAGAAGAGATTCAGAACAGACCCCCAGGGAAGGACTGGGGGGTGTTGGTCAATGAGAAAATGAACGTGAGCCGGGAATGTTCACTTGCAGCCCAGAAAGCCAAGCGTATCCTGGGCTGCATCAAAAGGAGTGTGACCAGCAGGTCAAAGGAGGTGATCCTGCCCCTCTAACTTGGAACACCTCACTTAGAGTATTGTGTGCAGGTCCGGTGTCCTCAACATAAAAAGGACATGGAACTGTTGGAACAAGTCCAGAGGAGGGCCACGAGGATGATCGGTGGACTGGAGCACCTCTCCTACGAAGACAGGATGAGAGAGTTGTGGCTGTTCAGCCTGGAGAAGAGAACACTGCGTGGAGACCTCCTAGCAGCCTTTCAATATCTGAAGGGGGTTTTTAGGGATGCTGGGGAGGGTCTTTTCATGTGGGACTGTAGTGAAAGGACAATGGGTAAGAGGTTCAAACTTAAAGAGGGGAAGTTTAGATTGGTTGTGAGGAAGAAATTCTTTTCTATGAGGGTGATGTGGCACTGGAATGGGTTTTCCAGGGATGTTCTGAATGCTCCATTGCTGGCAGTGTTCAAGGCCAGGTTGGACATGGCATTGGGTGACATGGTTTAGTGTGAGGTGTCCCTGCCCCTGCCGGGGGGTTGGAACTAGATGATCTTAAGGTCCTTTCCAACCCTAACTATTCTATGAATTTATGATTCCAAAACTGTTGCCTGCTGTCCTATCAGTACAGGCCCTGGTAAAAAAGTTTCTCTTCATCTTTCTTATACACACTTTCATATTTTGAAAGTTTGCAATAAGTTGTCTTGAGAACCATCTCTTCTCCAAGTTGAACAACTTCAACTCTCTCATTGTTTCTTCACTAGGGAGGTGTTCCATCCCTCTGATCATCTTTGTGGCCCTCCTCTGGACCCACTCCATGTCCATACCTTTCTTTTACTGAGGCCCCCAGACCTGGCTGCAGTACTCCAGGTTAGGTCTCAGAAAAGAAGAGAAAAATCACCTCCCTTAACCTGCTGGCTGCCTTCTGAACTGCAATCCTGTATTGCTCACTCATGTCCAATTTTTTATGTGAATGATGCATAGGAGAATGGAAAAAACAGTCCACATGAAAATCAGTGTATTTCATTACGTGGTACAGCTTAGGGTTTGACAGTGTAGCCACACATTTGTAACTTTGGAAATCTGTTTTTGACTAGAATGTAAAGAAATGAGTTGCAGCTTTCCTTATCTTTTCTGTTGGTTTGAAAAAACTGTAGCAACTCTCAGTGCTAGCCAAGAGCCATCTAACTATTCAGTGGATTCAAAGGGTGGTGATGTGGCTCTGGAGAAAGACATCTGGCATAACTTGTGGAAAGCCTTTTTTTGAAACTCAAAAAAGAATAAAGAAGTTTGTGTAATCCATGGGAAAGCTAATCTAACTGTATGTACTTACTTTTTGTTTCTTAGCCAGCTTTCCTATTTCTGTTTTTATGCTTCTGACAAGATCTTGCAAAACTCAAGAATCCTACGGAAAATTTTACATGTCTCATTAGAAGTCATTCCTTCTAAGGCTCCATATATCCAAAGAACTTGTTTTGAACCTTAATACAAAGAATTATTCTTAATTATTTTTAATTAGCAAACTTTAGTAACCTCTTGCAAGAAAAGCTCTATCCACAAGTACCCACAGTTTTTGGTTCTAACTGGAACTAGCACTATGTACTGCTACTGCATCTTTTATAAAAAAAGCAACTAAATGCTAATTAATTTCATTTTACTTAAAGGCTACCAAAGATTCCTCAGACCTAAGTTCTGAATAGTGCTTTGTTAAAACTATCGCTTGGAAAAAGTTCTCAGTGTGGTAAGAGAATCATCCTATACATATTAATTAGAAATTATTCTGGCTGCCATTTCATAATAATTTAAATAATTATATTCCTTGTTTGGTTATTACTCTTGATATTTTTTTCTCTTTATTCTTTTCCCTTTTATATTTTCTTTTTCATTTACATGATAATTTGCAGTATGATGCATGTGGAACAGAAATTGAATTTCCAAAATTGTTGACACATTTCAAAGAGATAGCTCCATCTAGTGTCATAGTCAGACACCATTTTAACTTTGCATTTTGCACAAAGCAGAACTATTTCTCACAGCTCCAATAATTAAACCTTAAAGTACTGTCTCTTAGTGGAAAACCAAAAACCGAATACCTGAACAAACAGGTATCTGAAATATTACACAAAAACAATTTTATCAAACTTATTTTTGCATGTACATTATTCTTGAAGGAATTGAATTTTCATCATAGTATACTTTGTCTTCAATTAATTACTTCTAGGATTCCTGACTCCAGATGCTCTTACTATGAACTGTTGCATCGAACAATCCACTGGAGCAAAACATTCATCATCAATTCCCTAAACCATCATATTCTCTTTAGTTTAATAATGCTTCAGTAATCTGAATATGTGTGGAGAAAGAAATCACTGTAATGTGTCCAACAAGGACTCTCCTCAGTAGTAATAGAGTCTGCAAAAGAAAATGGAGTTAGGAAAGCTGGGGAATAAAATACTAATATAATTAAGCAATGACAATCCAAAGATTATTGTTTTGAAGCAGTTATTGGTTTAGATGTGCTTACTTACAAATTGACTACAAGTAAAATAATTTTCTTCTCACTTACATACAAATTAACTAACAGTAGAATACTTTGCTTGCCTCATCCTTGATTTTGATAGGTCATTTGATAGTGTGTTAAAAACTTTCATTAGTATAAATAATCGTATTTGCCTGGGTTATCATGGGTTCAGCAGCAGTCATTTTTCTCTTTTGTAGTAGCTGGTGCAATGCTGTGTTTTAGACTTTTGGCCTGGGAACAGTGCTGATAACACCAGTGTTTTCAGTTGCTGCTTAGTAATGCTTTGGTCTGACCAAGGACTTTCTGAGTCTCATGCTCTGCCAGGGAGAAGAGGAAGTTGTGAGGAAGTAGAAAGAGGGAATCTGACCCAAACTGACCAAAGAGGTATTCAATACCACAGTATGTCATGTTCAGGGTGTAAAACTGGGGGCAGGAGCCAGGAAGATTAGTTCAGGGCTTGGTCTTCGGGTGGTGAGCAGTTCTATCCTCTTCCCTTGTTATTTCTCTGGTCATTATTATTATTGGTGGTAGCAGTAGTGATCTGTGTTATACCTTAGTTAGTGGACTGTTCTTATCTCAACCCATGGAAGTTACATTCTATCGATTCTTCTCTCCATTTCCCCCTCACGCTCCCCACCCTTGAAGTAAGGGGGAAGAAAGAGGAGGGAGGAAATGAGCTGCATGGCTGACTGGACTTAAACCACGACATGGGTATAAACACAGATGTACTAAAAGCAAAGCACCCCAAGAGGAACAAACAGAAAAAGCTTCACTGCATATGCATTCTGCATTATTAGACCTGAGGTCTGCAATGAAGTATGTAAGGAAGCTGCAACAAAACCTGTATTATTTGACATAGTCATTAATTATCTGGGGGAAGAGGTAAACAACACTTTAATTAGGTTTGCAAACAGTTAAAGAGAAAGTGGAGCAGAACTGGGAACAGGAAACAAAGAGAATAAGAATAGCAATAGTAAACCATAAAATATGGGACTAAGTAATGAAATTAAATTCAAAATGTTTAGTAAATAATTTAAATGTGGGAGTGTAATTTGGACATGCCTAGCAAACAAAATTATTGGCAGGTTTAGTGATGGCACTAATGTCAGATTGGTTGCAGACAACTTTGCAAAAGAGAACAGAGTTGTGTCAGGTCTCAGCCATACACAAAGTACTAAGTCATCTAAATCACAAAGTTGTGATTAGCTTGGATGTCACAATCAGTTTATAGTATTTCAATTTGACTCTCCCCAATCAGGGCAACATCAGATTTTCTGTGGCCTCCAAAAGTCATTGAATAAAACACATGAATGAATGCATCTTGAAAACTAACACTGTTGTTGTCAACTGTTTTCTTAGATTTCAATCACTAAGCTTGACGCGTCTTTACACAGCTTTGAAAGAGTGCCATAAACCAACAATTTTCATTTTCTTTGAACTCAGATCTTATTTTTAAATAATTTCTTCCAGTATTACTTTAGGTTACATTTATTAAAGTGTTTGTAGGCAAGGCGTTGAGTAGCCCAAATTACAAATTCTCATGAAGCTTTGCCTAAAAGTTTTCATATAAAATTTACCAGTGATATTTTATGCTAGAAAGGAGAAATACTTAAAAAATCTTTCTAGAATAAAAAACTCTACAGAACTTCCCAGTGTCAATATTCAGCTTCTGAACTCAATAAAGTTGTTGGTAGCTGAATAAATTATATAATACTGGTGGATTTTTTTTACAAATAATGACAAATATGTACCCACTGAAATCAAGGAAATTCAACTCCAGGTTATTTTCAAAATCATTTCTATCAATTAACAGGTTTATACACTAAAAAACTAAATGTGTACCGCCAGATCACAGAAGTATCTTTATTATATTACCTTTGTTCACCATATTTGCATTCTCTCCTTCATGAATAAATTATAAAATTGTGAAATAACGTGGCATGAATTTTTCTAAGACTCACATAGCAGCATTGAAAAAAGTAGTAAAGAGTAGAAGTAATCTGGAACTGATTTTTGTGGAAAGAAAGTTGTATAAGCATTAAAAAAAAAAAAAGCATTGATGATGCATATGAGTAGTTCCTTTCACAAATATTATAAATGAAAATCTACATATGCACATCACCTTCTTGCTCTCTATGAGTACCTGAATGAGGCTGTAATGAGATTTATATTGGTCTCTTCTTCCAAGTAACAAGTGATAGGACAAGAGGAAATGACCTCAAGTTGTACTAGGGGAGGTTAAGATGGATATTAGATAAAAATTTGTCATCAAAAGGGTTGTCAAACATTGAAGCATACTGCCCAGGGAAGTGTTGGAGTTCTAACCACTGAAGGTATTAAAAAGATGTGTAAACATGGCACTTTCTTAGGGACATAGTTTAGTGGTGAACCTGGCAGTGTTAGGTTTATGGTTGGACTCAAAGATCATAGAATCATAGAATCATAGAATGGTTAGGGTTGGAAAGGACCTCAAGATCATCTAGTTCTAACCTAGATCATTCTGACTCTATGTCCTAGGTTTTAATTAGGTAAACAGCTACATATACTTGGAAGTTTATTGGCATATAGACAAGTTAGAAAAACAAAAAATTTAAAACAATTATTTCAAAACCTGCCATTAAAAAAGTCAAAAAGAAAGAAACAGTCTGAAATTCAAGAAAGTGTGCAGAAAGCATAAACCAGCCAATCCTGAACTTAAAACTATATATCTTGATTGCTATTTTTGTAACAGTAGGAGTTCAGCCAGTCAAAGTCAATGTACACAGTTTAAATTTCTTCCAGATACTCACATGATTTTAAGTTCAAGATGCCAAGAAACGTAGAATCTACCTCTTCCTGGCATATTCAGTGGTTACCATCTTCATGATACATGTTCAGACACACATACATTTCAAAATTTAATTTATCTCCCCTTAGTTTCAGAACAATGATGCTGTGAGGTTTTTCTCATCTAGATGAGCATACTTTTCATATATTCTTCTGACGACCACATTATCCAAAATAATCAGGTCACCTCTACTTTCTCTTTGATAAAATAAGTCTATTTAAGTGCATTGATTTATCTAATTAGTTCCTTATCTCTTTCAGGTTTAGTTTCCTGTTTTATATTCATCCTAGTTTTGATTTTACTTCACCATCAAATCACTGTAATGAATCTTATCATTCCTTTCTCATTTTTTAAGTGTTTTATTGAAAATGTAAGAAACATTTTGCTCATAGTTATGGTCACAAAAATTAACTGAAAATAAAAAAAAAAAAATTGAAATAGCAGTGGAATCAATGTGTGTTATGTGAAGGTAACTGCATGCTAACGTATTTGGGAAATAAATCTTTCCTTTGCATCAGAGTCCTTAGGGATGGCTCTGAAAACATCTGTTACTACTTTCTGAGAAAATTTACAGTAACTTGTAATAGGTCATGTAGTCTCTAAACCAAAATCTAATCGTCCTTGCTTGGGTCATGATCTAGCCAAAATGTTTTCTGTAGAATGTTCAGAACAGGTCTCTGCCTGTCTAACTGTAAATTACTTACGGATGATACTGCCACAAGAAAATGAACTTTAATGGGCCATAAAAGGATTTCTGAAAAACTGACTTAGTTCACTACAGGAGAGTGAGAGAAACTAGTTCTATGTTTAAAAAATTACCTTGGTGTAATAAAAATTAAAAAGAGTAACTAAATAATTGTATAGAATTATGTAATTCTGGTTTACATAGAGCATTTCATATAGTAAATTTATCACTTTAAAAACTGATCAGTTTGCATATATTTGCAAAATTCTGCATAAACATCTTTACTGATAAAGCAAACTACTTATGAAATACACTAAGATGAGAAGTGTTTTGAAGACTTCTAAAAACAAGACTACAAATTATGTCTTTAAAACTGGGTATGATATTCAGAAATAGAATATAAAAAAATCTAATTAAAGTGCTTGTGATTTTTATGACATTAAAAAAGATTTTTTTTTTTTATTTCCTTCCAGTTGGGTGCCTTGACCATATTTATAATGATATTTCATAAAAAAATTGACAAAATAATTGTACTTCATTAAAAAGAATATCTTAGAGTTACTGACAAGGTCTTTTTATAAGACTAAATGCTAGGAAATGAAGAAAGAAACTGCTAAAGCAAATAAAAAAAAATTAAAAAAAAAAAAAAGCTGCACCCCCAAATCTAAAAAGGTAATTTCATATCTGAATGTTTTGGCCTTGTTATATTAGGAATCAAAGTAGAAAATAGGAATTGTCCTCAGAATATATCAGTTAAAGCTACAACTTTATGAATTGTTTAACCAAGGGCATAACTTCATACATACCAACATTACTGCATCCTAAGTAAAAAAGGATGTTAAGTCAGGTCAATAATGAATAGAAATATGAAGGATAGGTCATAAATACACGTTATACAACTGAAAGTGGAAATGTGATATTTACATTGCAAGTCTTATTGACTAAATGATTTACAGTAGAGGAGGCATTCAGATCCAAAACTAAATTTGTTCTGTGACAGACTTCCATCATCAGTAGCTATAGATGATACATAAAACGCTGAAAAGTATATATTTTCAGAAAAATGCTACAAAGAAGAAAGATGCCCATCTGGAGTCCGAGTCAGGCCAAAGCCATGATTCATTGATACCAAATGGCCACCTAGGAGAGGTGGCCCAAAACTTCAAGGGAACAGGAATATCATAGATGTTTTGAGATCTCCATTCTGTTGCAACTCAGAGTCTGTGCTTGGAGGATGGGGACCTTGGAAAAGCTGTGTTGGTTTTTTAACTTTTTGCCCTCTGATATTCATAAATAAGTGAGGGAAAAAGATGCTAGTGTGCAGTATCTAATATGTGCACAGTAACCACAGCCATAGTTTCATTTTTCATTTTATACAAGTAAAGTGATATATAAGGAAACCCTCTTGTTGACATATTTTGTCATTCACAGCTGAAAAATTTCAGACAGTAACATTTGGCAAAGGTATATGGTACAACTATTTGGGCTACGAGGGTGATCAGGGGACTGGAGCACCTCCCATATGAAGGTAGGCTGAGCAAGTTGGGACTGTTCAGCCTGAAGAAGAGAAGGCTGCATGGAGAACTCAGAAGCCTTCCAATATCTGAAGAGCGGCAATAGAGATGCTGGGGATGAACTATTCATTAGGGACTGTAGTGATAGGACAAGGGGTAATGGGTTCAAAATTAAACAGGGAAAGTTTAGATTGGATATAAGGAAGAAATTCTTTACTGTAAGGGTGGTGAGGCACTGGAATGGGTTTCCCAGGGAAGTTGTGACTGCTCCACCTCTGGCGGTGTTCAAGGCTTGATTGGACATAGCCTTGAGTGACATGGTATAGTGGGAGATATCCCTGCCCATGGCAAAGGGGTTGGAGCTAGATGAACTTAAGGTCCTTTCTAACCCTAACTATTCTATGATTCTATCCTATGATTCTATTTCTGTGTTTGTTTAGTGTTCACTAATATGTTTTTTTGATCTTGATTTCATTATTTGAAAAATAGGTCTAAAATGTGTAAACTGATTTTTCAATTAGCTGATTATGTCATTCAGCATTTGACTCCAACAAAAACTTGTTTTAATCTGCGATGGCATGTAAAAGGAGAAGGGGGAATGGAGGAATAAACAGGAGGAAATAAATAAGACAAAACAGTTGAAGACATAGTACTTATACTGTTTGATGAAATTTTACCATATAATGACACTGACCTTTTTCCTAGATACTGATTAGAGAAATAGAGCAATCCAGACTTGTCATAAGAGTGGTTGCACTTTGTTAAAAATAAATAACTGTGGACAAATGCGGAAAGTATATTCATGTCTAGTGATTTTCAAGTAAACATTCCATTTACCAAGTTTAATGAAGCATACATATTCCAGTCCTTGATCTGTGTTTAAACTAAATGGAGCAGTAGTTTACAGTAGAGGCCACGAACACTTCTGCGGGGTCTAGAGATTTTTATCAAGAAAAATAAGATGCAGATTTATTCCATATACTGAAGAGCAAAGTGAATTTTGTTTCTAGGATACTGTATGAATATTTTAACAATAAACATTTTCAGAAAAAGGCAAAACTGCTGTGTTCTTGTACCATTTTTTCAGCAAAAACTGTTCAGTGAAGCTTAGTCAAATGAGGTGTTTTAAGAAGACTTTTTTAAGAGAAGGGTTTTTGAATGACAAGAATGATATTTTTAATAAAGTGAATAACCCCATAAATTTTTTATCTCTTCTTTGCTCACTTTTGGGGTCTTTATCTTCAGAATCTCTTCAGTAAACAGAGAATATTTTTCTTAACTCTTCATCACAACCTTCTAAATCAGGAAAGTCTGGAGGGTATTATAAAGCTTCAGAGGAATTAAATAGATAAATTGATTTCTGACTATAACAGGTGGAAAATTTAAAGTTTATTTGCTTTGAAGGAATAATGGTACAAATCCACATTTTGAAGCTTACAGAGCTGAGTAACCTACATTATTTCTGGGCTGTTATAAAGCCAGTATCACCATGCCGAGCCATGGGAGCTGCCGCAGTGCTCCTGACCATGGAGGAGGGAGTGAACCATGCCACAACTAACCTGAGCAGGTGCAGGCTATGCTGTGTTCAGTGTTGCATATGCAGCATGACCTCCAGGCGTGTGTTGTGCTGCACAGGTACCTTAGATGCAGGTTAAGCTAAGACAGCTCCTTGCAACAGATGAGTCTGCAGACACTCATTGCTGGCAATTGCTCCTCCTTACACTGCCTTAATCTAAGAGTAAGAGGACTGCTTCTGGTTTAAACTGTGGAAATGCTGATTCCTTGTAAGAAGCTTGAAAAACAGAAAGGGGAGAATCTCTGCTATTATTGGGATCTGCACTTGATTTGGAGTGGGCTCTTGCACTGATAAATTTCCCTGATGACAAAAATGTTCTGCTCAATTTGGATATCGATCTACAACATGAATCTATTCAGAGCTGCAGCACCATAGGAACACTGTAATATTGACACAGTCAAATTTACTATGCTTAGGAGAATGTCTTTCAAGAAAAAGTACCATAAGTTTAGATTTTTGCCTTTCTAATATGTTCATATGTTTATTTAGCACTAAAAGAAAAAAGCAACAAAAACTTTTAAAAGATTGACATAATATAACCTAAAATAAATATGTAAATATTACATTATATTGTTATTAATAATCAGTATATTATTAATATATTGATATGTATAGCAATATGTTACATGTTATCTCCTTGAATAATTATATAATATTGCCAAATATACTATAGATAAATCTTAAAGAAAGAACTAATGGTAGAAAAATGTGGTACAGAAGAAAGATAATGGGTACCACCAAGGCTATGATATTTTTATTACCCTGTGAATTTCACAAAAGGCTGATGCTTTTTATGAAGAACTTTTAGGGTTGAGAGAAATTTGACAGAAAGTGTTTAGGTACCTACATGGAACAAAAAGAAATATTTGTTATTTCTCTTTATTTTCCCTCCTGTTAGAAATCTCATAATCTAGAATTTTGTTTGACTTCATATTAAACTGGCAATATACAAGTGGCAAAAAAAAAAACCTTTTGGCTTCCATGACCTTTGGAACAACCTCAAATAAGTGCATATTACTCCCAAGTGCATACAAAAATGGATAAAAGGTCAAACGTGCCAATTAATGAAGAAAAAGAAACTTAATTAAGACAAGTGTTATTAGCAAGCGGAAAGGATAAGAACATACACAATTCTGGTCACAGTTTAAAGTTTATTTGCAAGTGACAAGCCTTATAATAAAATTATTATTTGACAAAGATATCAACTTGTTTACCTAGTGGTTTTATTATCTAATTGATGATTAAGACAACAATTTATTTAAAGCTTGAGACATTTTTATAGTAAAAGTATAGTTCAGATTACTAACTTTTCATCCCACTGGGACCACCCAGTTATGAAAGCACAATTCACTGTTAGACCTCTTTATGTTTTAACTTGCTTTCCCATCATATCGTTTGGCTTACAACTCAATCATGTGGTTACTACACAATATTTTTGCAAGTGACTGAGGTTTTTGTGACCTTGTTTTTTTTCACTCTCCTTCTTGAGTTTTAACCAACCTGAATTTGTGGTTAAGCTGTCACTACTGAACACCCCTGAAGCAAATTTTCCGAATATGTATTGGTGTTATAAGAGCACTAACTTCTGCCCTCTGTAATTATGCCTTGAAAAGTGCTGCTTCAATACAATGTACAGAAACACAGGCAAATAAAAATATAACAGCCAGTTCAAGACATATTGTTCTTTTTCAGGCAGTCATGTGGTACGTTTTTTCTCTGTTTTCCTCTTTACATGGGTAAAAGATGTACCAAAGTGATGCATATATGACCAAAGCCTTTAGGAAGTTTTTTTTATTCCATACAAAACTGTAGCTATATGGCTATTATTTTTTTTCAGTATTTGTGAGATATGTTTCACTCTGTAACTTCTGATGAGCCAGCTAAAATTTGTATATGAGGGTCACAGATACCAAGGCTTCTTCAAGCTTAATGGTCCATCTAACTCAGCATCATATGTAGCAGTGACTCTCCAGGAAGAATGCAAGATTTTCTGTCTTCAAACTACATCTTTGTAATTCTTGCTTGTGTTCTTCAATCTAAAGTCCAGCTTTAGGGACAGCAGCTTTAGCAAATACCATGGATATTCCTATGAATTATGGCTGCATCTCCCCAGGCATCTCTTCTAAGGCTGATGTCCCTACTTTTCCTCAAGCAGAACACATGAGGTAACTCAAAGGGAAAGAAATAGATTTCTTTCCATTGCTTAGAATCAGGAAGGTAGCTCAAACAGAAAGATTTCTTTTCCTTCACTTAATGGTCATCATGACTAGTTCACCTCTCTGCTCACCTCAAGACTCCAAGAATAGTAGGAGGGAATGGGAAGATACTTCTCTAGAGATTGTATGCATTTTGGTTTTTATAAGATTTATTTCGGAATATGTCATGACCTGAAACTCCCTTGCAGATATTTCCAGAACTATGCATCAACTTCAAAAAGATTCATGACTCCCATATTTCAGCTAGAAAGAGTAAGTTCTCAGATTTCCTCCTACCAACTGTAAAAAGGGACAAATAAGAGTACTCAAAGCCTAGAAAGCAGTTCAGTGGCCACATTTTCCTATTGTTTATGTCTCTCTGATTTTCTCTGTAAAATTCAGAAAAATCCCTTACTACTCACTCTAAACTAGGTAGATAATATTTATTATTATGTTGAATACATATATGGAAGAAATGCAACAGAAAGTCTTTTATTTTTTGTAGATACTGTATATTTGCCAATATAAGTCACAATATATTTTGAACTGAGGGATGTGTGGGAATGGATGTCAGTGATTATGACATGTTCACATTTTTCACTCCAGAATTTCAGTTTTATTCATTAGGACTCCAGTAATATTCTAAGAAGCTGAGCAGAACTGTGAAATAAAGCTACTTTTGAAAGGCAAATTTCCCTCTGTCACATCAGAGCATCATAGCAAAAACATATTTTGTTTTCTGACAATTTCCAGTTCTTTCAGTTTATTGTATGGCAGGGATTGCTGTAAAATGAACTTGCCCATTTTTACATTACCAGGGGAAAGACTTTGAGATAACAAAAATTGTAACTATGACATTTAAAGGGCTGTTACTTTTCCCCAGCCTTACTTATCATGGCAGGTGAGCCCACCCTGACAAAGACTGTAAACAAATGCTGACTGCATAAGACCCTCAGCCAAAGACTAACTTGACCATATTTGGCCACAGATCAGATTCAACTAGGCTATAAATGGAGCTCCATCAGAGGGCTAGTTGAGTAGGTCATCCTCAGAACAGCAGGCCTGCAGTGAAGGACTCTCCCTCTGGGTCCAGAGATCTCCCAAGGAAAATCCTTGAGATTAAAGCCCTCACATTACCAGCTGACTGATTGCACATTCTAGGATACCCTCCTAAAGACTGGGGATTTCCATCATCTGTGTAGTAGCAATTCCATTTGACATGTCAAATTTGTAATCAACAAGTGCTGATAAAGCTTTGACTGATTTATAAAAATAAATTTAATTTGAGTATATTATTTGTCTGAATTTGTCTTTGTGGCACTCATTCACCTGTACTTTGCAATGGGATGGACCTTGTCCTTTTATGGTGTAACACTCTTAAGCGAGATGATGTTAATGTCTTTTCTACTCTCTTCAAGTCACAGTGATGCCTTCATTGTTGCTCTTAAGTTCACATATGGAACAGAATTCCCCAGAGTTGCTTTGTATTCTCCATCAGTGAGGACAAACCACAACGTATAATTAAACTCTTATGAGACCACTTATCATGATCACTTCTGATGTATTTTCCAGTAATACCCAGGACACTGTTTGATTATCCACCCGTGCTAACAGAATAAATAGAAACTTTGCAAATCATTCTACAGTAAGTCTCCATGGGGCTTCCTGAGAGCACTCATAGGTTCATTTCTGAACTGACCCCAGCACCCCATGGCGCTGGTCCAGGAGGACAGTTGACACTCAGAGCTGGGCTTGCCTGAGCTGCGTCACAGCTATAACCGATTCCCATCCTGTCATCTGCTGATCCCAAATTCCATTCAGCTTTCCTGAACTGATCTTGATTTCTTTGAGGTTACCTTGCCTTTGCCTGATGAAACTGGCCTGTTGATGTGACCAATTCCTCCACTGCCTCACTCTGCTCTGTGCCCTGGTCAGAAGGATTACTGACCAGCTGTGCTGGTGCCACCCTTAGCTCCCAGCTCTGCTTCTTTGTGGAGTAGTCTGAGTCTTGCAACTTCTGACAGTCTCCGGGTGTGTGTTCGTATATCGATAATATACACAAGTAAATATTCTTAATCACTCACAAAAAAAAAAAAAAAAAAATTGAAATACACAGGAAAATACACACATTTTATGTGCAGAAATAGGGAAAGCACTGAGCAAAAAAAATTGGAAATATCTCTCCTTGCTTCACTTACTGAAGGCGCCAGCTTCAATGTCTTCATACCTCCATACTAACAATACTTTTTGAAACTTTCAGTTTAAGAATGAAAATAGTTCTAGCTGTAATGGAAGGGTTTAGAGTCTGACTTTTGAATAAGAAATGGTACAGAGACTATTAACAGACTTCAGACATGATAGGCTGTTGTAAATTTGTAATGTGATAACGTTTTTTATTGTTGCTCTTGCCTGGATTCTTACCGTCTCAGAGATTTTTTGCCTCCCCCGTTAAAAAAAAAAAAAAAAAATATTGTGTACCACTACTATGTCCTGAAGCCAACCATTTTCCCACTTGAGGTTTCCTTTGGTCTTACTTTTATAGCTCATTTGACAGGTTTTCATGTGTCACCCAGAGTTCTGCCAAATGTGGTGTTTGGTGTATCCTGCTTGCCAATCACTTCATTTTTAGCAGAGTTTAAGTTATTTGTAAGGAGCAGTGTTGGAAAAGGAAACAGCTGAGGCATTGTATAATCAGCCAGGAAGAGTGGATAGTGGAGTCACTTAAATGTCTTCTCATTTTCTATGCTCAGTTTTTCAATATACAGTGCAGAAGTGAAGTAAGAATTAAATTACAGCTGCAGAAACAGCAACAAAAAGTTCATTTATGATATTAAATACATAATTACTATATTCTCTTGGAATGCCCCATCTGACATAGTATTAGTTAAATTATGTGATGGAAGCACTCATAGAAGAAAAGACTCTTTTAAATAAGGTTACTATTTTAAGACTGGCAGAAGAGCGGAAACCCATCTTTTCATTCAGATATTGCATCCAGACCACATGGTTCCACTTTACTCTCTTTGTTTTCCTTTTCATTGGGGCTTTTTTTGGAGGGTTGGGTTGTGGAAGAAGGCATAGGGTTGTGACTGGGGCTTTCTGATGCGGAGACTATGGTTCCTCTTTGGCTCTTGACTGTAGTCTTCCTGGAGCCTTAAATCCTTACCTATGCACAGACTTCCCCAGCTGATCCACACAGAAACTTAAAAGACTTAATTCAACTAGGCAATATTCCTGTATTAACTGTCAGCTACTTTTGTTGATCTTTTCCTCCTTGTTTATCTCTGGGTTTTTTTGCTCTCCAATGCCATTCCACTATGCTGCCTCTGTTAAAGTTAATCTCACAGAAGTGTAAGACAGACCTGCTGGATGCATTGAGGCCAAGGAAATGGTTTCCTTAGCAACAAAAACAAGGCAAAAGCTGCCAGAATTTTTTAGCTAATCAATGTAACTTCTATTCCCAGCTGTAGACAAAGAAAAGATAAAGAAATATATCCATGTATTACTGTTGCCATGTCCTCTCACATTCTGAAAAACTATTTATCAATGTCATTAGTACAAATTTCCATATTTTAGAATTATTTAAAGTATGAATTCTTATGACTGAAAATAGGTTTTTAATTAATTTTCACCACTTTGCTGCTGGAAAACTAACAAAGTAATAACTAATAATAAGTGCATACACATAGCAGTTCACATTCCATCTGAATTGCTATGAAAAATAAAAGGCCCACAGATAACGACTATTTGGTGCTCTATGACTAAGAACTAATGCAGTTTCTAGTATCAAGCTGGTTTATAATTTTCAGTATTAATTATGATGAACATTGTCTAAGCACAAAAAAGAAAAAAAAGACAAGATATTTGTCCATTTGACACGTTTTGGAAGTGACTAGTTTCTTAGAACCTATGGGGGAATTAGTCCCATATCTTTTCTTTCACAAAGGCCACTTGTGGCAGTTAAGAGCTTTAAATATGCTTCCTAAAGGAGAAAAGTTAAAGTTAATGAAAATTATTTTGTCAGAGAACCATAAGAAATATGCATAAAGCTAATAATTTTTCTTAATAAATTCTTATTTATCATGTGTGGTTTTTTGTAGGAACATGATCCCTAAAAATGACATCTTGTAAAATCACTTACACACGATGCCATTAGGTTGTAGCTTGTTACTGTGCTGCCAAAGCTGAATTTGAGAGCTGCTGAAGAACAATGCTCATTTTCTTCTTCCCTCAAGCTCTGTCAGCATATTTCCATAACTCATTGCTGGGGTGTACCACAGGGAAAGCAGCCTGTTTTCAAGGAAGCAAGTGGAACACCCTTTCTCATAAATTTTGATGATTGCAAAATAGATGTGAAATTCAAAGATTGTTTCTACATTTCCTGTAAAGAATTCAATCTTCTGAAAAAAGGGCTAGTCTGATATGGATACTTTAAAGTGCTGTGTTTTATGTGCTGTGATGTGGAATGTAGAACTGATATGTGTGGATTTGAAGGAATAATTAACAAAGTATCTGTGAAAAGGGAAAAAGAAAAGTACTATTCAGATGTAATGGTATCCATACCCTTCAAAAAACATGAAATCTGGGAGTTGAACATTAAAAAATCAAGGTGTAATCTTACTGATATCTAGTTTTTCTAATGATTTAAATTCTGCATATATTTAAATAAATTAAAATATTTTTACATTATTGAATTGAAAATTTAATAGATACAAGATGCATTCCTGGAAATATGCTTGCTAGCTCCTGTTTACTGCACCTGGTTGAGATACAAGATTTTGCTGGAGAGTTGCAGTGGATATATTTTAGTTAAAAACTAAGTCCTGCATTTTTTGGAGACTATACAGTGACAATATACCTAATAAAAAAAAAAAGATTAATAAAATTATTATTTCAGTAGCATTTGCAGAAATCCCTCTTTGCTAAAGAATGTTATTTCTTCCCTAATTTGGATTAATATTCTGCTGCTCAGATCCACTCAACAAAATCTGTTTTGGAATGTTTTATCAGTTTTTGATGCTGCAAGTAGTTATGAAATCAGTGTACTTTCCTTGCATGCTTAGAATAGGAATTAACTGGAACATCTCAGGATATTTCTGAGGATATTATCATTCTAGTTCAGATCAGTGCATTTTTAAAGTGAATCTCCTGAGTGTTACTGTCCGCTGTGCCTTGGACTCACATCCTGAAGGGTTCTCAACGTAATCAGCAGATTACTTCCACATTAAATTAGATATCCTTCAGCACCACATCTAATGTTCTCCAATTATTAAAAAGTTTATAGTCTACTAGTCTAGAGGTACATTAGAGCTAATCTGAAATAAATTCCCCCAAAATACACAGCACTCTCCTTCTGTGCCCCATTTATTGGCTAATATATACATAATGTCAGTATAATGTCATATGAGAGGGTGAATGTTGACTTTGCAATGGTAAAATCCATACATCTCATCAAGGGGAAAAATGTATCACCTCATTTTATTGACACCATCAGTCTGTACAGGAGACTGAAGGAAAAGTGAATCAAGCTACACAAAAATGCCCAGAAGACTGTAATGAATGTTTATTGCAGTTTTCAGTTTTGTATGTAAACTGATTTCAGTCATCAGTATTGAGAATCTAATCTTAGACTCTAAAACTTAGAAAAATATATTCTTTAACGTGCCTTTTCTCATCAGTCTTGCATTTGTATCTGGATTTAATATGAGGATATTAGGCCATTATTGTGCTGTTACAGTACCATCTAGAAGCCCTGAAACCTTCAATAGGGATGAGACCTACTCAGTAGGTGTAAAATACGACTAGAAGATGTAAAAAAAAAAAAAAAAAGGATAATTGTAAACGAGCATTGTACATAGAGGACAACAGCTGCCAATGAATCAATGAATCAATGCCTAGCCACATTAAAAGCCTGAGTTAGGGAACGAGGAAGTGCATTAGAAGTATAACTGCACTTTTTCTTAGCTCACTGCGTGATTCTGTGAGAGTCAAAGCTGCTAAATTGGATTAAAGTACAGCTAAACTATGGTTTGTTCCAAACTATGTTTTGTTTGCCCCGAAGCTCGCCAGGTCTCATGCAAGCTTTTTTCTGATTGCTTATGATCTAGTGTTAGGGAGCTATTACTGCTACAGAACTTTAATAACATTACATTTACTGTCTCACTTTCAAGGACACAGAAGAAATAATAAAAATAATTTTTTTGCAAATTATGTATAAGTAGTTTTACTCATTTATTTGGCTAGTAATGCAAAAGGCTGATATATTTTCTGTTTTACAAAGTATTTTTGATTTGGAGTTTCCATTTCTGTGACTAAAACACATCTGATAAAAATAGAGGCCCATCCATCAAACGCACAGCTGGTGCAAACCTGATACATCCAGGAGTCTAACAATGTCTCCAGATGTTCATAAGTTACAGACAAATAGCCAAAACTTTTTACAGGTGAAAAAGAATATATTTACAGAAAATTCAGACATATAATAACCCTTTAAAATCCAAGCACAAATTCTATTCCATTATGAAGATCATGCACTTGTTTTTTGGAGGTAGATATATCTAAACAGAAGTTAGAAATGTCTTTATATCAACATTATAGGTTTTGCAAAGAGCTGTAATGTCCATTCTTAGCAGGAGGCTGTATTGTTTGTTGCATCTCACCTGCAATCAGGATAATTTCTTTTTTATAAAGTTATAGAAGTGTTCTGGATTTTGCCAATAATGACAACATGAATGGCAAGAACTGGGCTGCTGCTAGAAACAAGCATTCCCCCCTCTGCCTACACACCGAGACTGACGGAGAGTCTGCCAAGGTACAGAGAGGTCCTGAGAGGACCAAAGGCTGGTTTTGGTAGAAAGAGTACCTACAAAATCCAGTTAATTTTGGGACTGAGATTTCAGTACAGATGTGATGCTTCCTTAAGTTTATTTGTTTTAAATCAAAACCTCCCCTAAAAAAAACTCCTGTGTTTTAACTTTGCAGTAATGAAGGAACCTGTAAATTATCACGTTAGTTTTTGATCCACATCCTGTCATGTATATTAGACAACTGTATGCACTGAATCTATGACAATCTACCTATGTTTGTTTGTCAGAAACTCCAAGATTTGTATCATTAAATGTTGTCTCTAAATCCCTCTCATTTGTAATGCTTTGCAGTACTGCCAACAAGGA
The DNA here is from genome assembly GCA_032466535.1 of Forpus xanthops. Classification (NCBI taxonomy): domain Eukaryota; kingdom Metazoa; phylum Chordata; class Aves; order Psittaciformes; family Psittacidae; genus Forpus; species Forpus xanthops. The sequence goes on along the minus strand of JASSUY010005380.1, from coordinate 25,181 downwards.
AGTTTGTCACAAATCTGTGATTTAAAAAGATTTGAGATTGTCACAAATGATTTATCATTCAAGTAATGAAAAATCAAACAAAACCAATACATCCAACCAAACAACCAAACAATAATCACACCAAAAAAGCAACCACAATTGTCTAAATGTAAGACTACATGTCTCCCTGTTTTGATTTGGTTTGTTTTGATTTTTTTTTTTAAAAGATTACTCACTTTTGTAAGTATTATGCGCTTTTCAAGAGATGATACCAAGTATACCACTAATTGAGGCTGGGTAGTCTCAAAGGTGATTTGCATTGTTTTGTTTCAAATAATTGATTCCTTGTTGCGAAAGTTCCCAAGGGGGCAATGTTTTATGAAGCTATTGAAGCCAAGGGGAAATGCTTAGCCTGGAGGGATTTTCAAAGACTGGCAAAGGTGATATGGAAGAAGGCATGTCAAGACTAAGAGAAAGATACAGAGGGCTCACTGAGGGAAATGTCAGGAGAGGAAAAGTACAGAAATGCAACTAGATACCATTTTATAGATTTCCTTTTAGTATAGCACAGCACAATGTACAGGAAAATTTGAGCTTATGTTGCCATAGTGAGGGAGCACAGTGCATGATTTTGATCTCTCTTGTTACCTTCATATAAATAAATCAGGTCAGGTCAGATACAGAAGTGGTGGCTTTTCTGACAGCCGTAACCACTCTTAGTCTTCTCTTCAGAAGGTGAAAATATGTGGAACTCTTCATGAAGATATTAGGAAGATATTATTACTCTTTGAAAAGTACTTCTGATTTCGATTGTACATGACTAAATGAATAATAACAGTCCGCCAAGCTTTTGTTGCAATTTAATTAAGTGCTGGTTGATCACTGCATTTAATAACTAAGATATTGGGAGCTTTCATTTTACATAGAAAGGGGGGCTTTTCTCAGATTTATTTTAAATTTTTATAATTGATATTGAGTTTTTAGACCCTCTTCTGTGTAAATAAATTTTTTGTAGCTCGCTAGATGGTGCTGTGTTCCAACATGCAGGAGTGCAGTTCAGCCTTGATGCAACAAAACCAGCCACTCATGCAGATCTGGGCTACTAGCTGGAAGCCATTGGCATGCTCTGCTCTTATGAGGTGATCAAATCAGCTAGGAGTCTGCATCTAGGTAACTGTTTTCAAAACAGTGGCCTGAATTTGGATTTTGCCTTTTAGTGATAGTAACTCAGGGTTAAGAACTCAAGCCATGAGTTTCAAGCATGAAACTTTCAAGTACGAGGGGCTCTTCTGTTTTGTCTTTGCAGCCCTGTGTTTTCATTTAGCTATAGAAGCTGTCTGAAGTTTTTGCGCTTACTCAAAGGCATATGGAGCCTATGCAGAGCCTATGCTGTGTGCATACAAAGTTATTTTCCTCTTGGTCTCATGATAACAGTGGTTGTGAATGTACTGCTAAGTAATAATCTTGCTCAGAAACTGTGGAGCAGCTCATCGTGCCAGAGTCCAGGTAGTGCATGCAATTTCTTTGTTTTGCAGGGAATCTGTGAAGTGCATTGCCATTATCAAAAATATAAGCTTCGTCTCAACAAAACACTGAACCATGGAGCTAAATTTCTTGCAAAATCAAAAATACCAAAGAGAAAGAAGACTGGCTGAACATCAGAACAAGGTGTTCTGTTACCCCTCATTGAGCGTGCTTTTATATTTTTCCAGTCATGTGGCAAACAGCTACTAGGAAATTTATAGCAAAACAAAGTTTTCATTTTTCTGACTGAACTCTCTTTCAGTTTTCTTTCAGTTTTATTTGTACCAGTCTGCATGGTACAAATATTTGGGATATGACCTCTCTTATAGCCTTCCATATCACAGCCAACTGTTTTCATTATGTTTTATCTGAAAGTATTTTTTACATGATTCACATGAAGCTAACTTGCTGGGAAGATATGTGGCTTGGCAAGGCAATGAAGGCCACATCCATGCTATTCTGTTAAAAGGCCCCAAACACCTGATATTAATTTCCCTAGCTATCCACATCATCTAAACTTTGGCAGCTGTTACACTGAAGACAAAACCTTGGGGTTTTGCTTGGCCCTGAAGCATTGCAGCCATTTTTCTTCAGAGATTATTGATCATCAGAATATTCACTATCTGTGCAATATGGTTAGTCATAGAGACCAGTAAAATATTATGGTGAAAAAGATAAAGGACATTTGTGCTCAAGACAAGGTGAAAATAGCTGCTTTCATGAGATAGAGGAAGAAATTTTTCAGGGTAAAAGTAAAAATGCTGTAAGTAGTCCGCAGCAAAGTTACTGTAAACATATGGCTGTGGGTGACCACAAGGAAGCATTGCTTACAAGGAAGAGAAAGGGCCGTGAAAGGCAGCATTGAAACAGCTGGCATATATGCTTCCTTGTATCTGGTCATCCTCTTTACAATGTTACTTGACCAGTAACAGAAAACTGCCTGTGACAGGGTCATACCACCAGCTATGGTCAAGCAAAGATCATTACCCAAAGTCAGAAAGCTAGGGTTACAACAGCTTAACAACAATGAACATGCATGTTGAGAGGGGATTCCTTGTCCCCTTTCACTGTTTATATGGCAGCTAGGCCTTTTAGCATCACATGACCATGGAAAACCAGAAGTCAGCTGCAGCCAAACTTCTCTTACCAAGGGCAGTGGACCATACATCCTTACCTGAAGTTACAAACTTTTCATTAACCAGCTGAGGAAGGAGGAATTTCACCTCCTTCCTGTTCAGAAATGCATCCCTGAGAGAAATACAGCTGTTCTCCTTGTCCAGAGCAGAACACACCATCCATCCTGCTTAGAGTCCTTTGTTTTCTCCATAGAACTTCTGCAGAATGAAAGTAGAGAAGCAAAAGGAATTTATATGAACCTCTGAATGTTGTGAATGGGCCTAGAATTGCTTCAAGCCTGCCCTTGGAGAATGCCCCAAGAAAAGAGTATTATTAGACAGGCTGTTATACCAGGGACAGAATTACAAGCAGAATGCTACCTTTCCGGATAATTTCCAATAGAATTGTTTTCTGGATCCTATTGTAAATAGCAACTAGTTCAACCAAAGTAATTACGTTGTTGCTTCCCAGGGCAGTGTTACCCCATACATACCCCACTTTGCCTACCCTTATGGAACAGCTCTGCACTAGGACAAAATACATCTATTAATCATAAAATGGCTTCATAGAAGTACCAGAAAATCTTCCCATTGACTTCACTAGTAGACAATTTTTAATAATTCTATAAATTTTGTAAAGCTTCTAGCATCAGAGAAAATAACTGATATGGGGCCCAGGATTCTACAAAAAAAAGAACACATTACTCTGATGTTTAATGCTGCCCTCTGGTGGTGGCATCCTGGAAATTGCAAGAAATAATGCACCTCATGCTTTATTGTCTACGATGAAGGTTAAGGGATTTCAGTTCTAGTAGCAAAGCTTGTTTTCAAAGGCATTTATATATATATATATGTTATATGAAGTGAGCTAAATTCTTCAACATCTGACTACTGAAGCTAGATTCTTGTCTTATGTCTAAAACAATTAGTAGTCTCCTCTGCTCTTCTCTACAAACTATCACAAACTTTCAAGACAGAACACTGAATAGTCTTACAAAAATAATTTTTAATCATCTGCCCAGAGTTGTTAACACTAAGGGGTTCCAGAAGTCTTTGAAAGCAAAACACTGAAAAACATTGCAAGAAATGCAATGTATCCAGTCATCCCAAATAGTGTGTTCAGAAAGTGTCTTTGAGAGGCAGGCCATAGACTTGCAAAAAGACAAAATAAAAATGAGTCTGTGTTTCCCAAATTGATGCTAAGCACTTGACATAGAGTACTTGGCAGAATTGCTGTCTATCTAAATGTGATGGCTGATGGACACTTTGATCTGCTTAACTGGAAACAAAGCTTGTCCTGAAGTCTAACAAAAACTCAGACCTAACTTGCACCCTGTACTTGCCTTTTCTTTTTTCTCGGTGACATTACTCATAATATTTCCACAGAAGAGAAAAGCACCAGATCTTAAAAAAATAAAAATTAAATGGTTATTTTATTCTTTGAACTAATAGCCTAGTACCAGCACTATATTTCTTTGTTGCAGCCTAAACTTTCTCTATTTTTTCTGCCTCTTAGCTTAATTTGTATAAAATTTGTGCTCAGACTTCATGTTAGCCTAAAGAATTCCCGTAACCCTTTCATACTCGAGAGTTACTTCAAGCTTTGTGCTCCCATTACCCTGTTGTTTGTATGGATTGCATGCTATTTCTGAGGTCACTGGATTTTTTAATAGCTGAAACACCAGACCTGTAGCTGCCTAAATCCCAATGCTTATGAATTTCCAGCAATCTCTAAGCTGAAAGTTTTGTTGATTATAATCCTGAAAGTGTATTTTTTCCCAAGTATTTGAATCTCAAATCCAATCAAAATCAAGTTAAGTTGATATTTCTGGAAGAATTGCTTGCGTTTATTGTAAGGTTCCCTTGATCTTCCTCAACCCTGACTATAAAAAAGTCTGCTAACAGAGTAATCAGATACCTTTGTATCCTTTCAAAGGAATTATAAGAGTGATCATCTCATCTCTAAAGCTGGCCAAACGTCATCGGTACAAGGTTATAAAGAGTGAATTCATAAATTTGAGCAATACAAATTATATTTATTCTAAAATACAGCTACAGAATCATAGAATAGTTAGGGTTGGAAAGGACCTTAAGATCATCTAGTTCCAACCCCCCTGCAGGGGCAGGGACACCTCACACTAAACCATGCCACCCAAGGCTCCAACATAACCTTGAACACCGCCAGCTATGGAGCATTCATAGCTTCCTTGGGAAACCAATTGCAGTGCCTCACCACCCTCACAGTAAAGAATTTCTTCCAAGTTTGAACCTGTTGCCCCTTGTACTCACACTACAGTCCCTCTTGAAGAGTCTCTCCCCAGCATCCCTATAGGCCCCCTCAGATACTGGAAGGCTGCTATGAGGTCTCCATGCAGCCTTCTCTTCTTCAGGGTGCATAGCCCCAACTCTCAACCTGTCTTCATAGGGGAACTGTTCCAGCCTCCTAATCATCCTTGTGACCTTCCTCTGGACTTGTTCCAACAGTTCCATGTTCTTTTTATATTCAGAACACCAGAACTTCACACAATATTACAAGTGAGTTGTCATAAGAGCAGAGTAGAGGGGCAGGATCACTTCCGTCAGTCTGCTGGTCACTCTCCTTTTGATGCAGCCCAGGATACGCTTGGCTTTCTGGGTGGCAAGAGCACTCTCCCAGCTCATGTTCATTTTCTCATTAACCAACACCCCCCAGTCCTTCCCTGGAGGTCTGTTCTGAATCTCATCTCTGCCCAACCTCTAGCTGTACCTGGGATTGCTCCGACCCAGGGGCAGGAATTTGCACTTGTCATGGTTAAACTTCATCAGGTTGGCATCAGCCCACATCACAAGTGTGTCAAGGTCCCTCTGGATGGCATTCCTTCCCTCCAGCACATCAATAGAGATATGTGTCATCAGCAAACTTGCTGAGGGAACACTCAATTCCTTTGTCCATGTCACTGACAAAGATGTTGAACAAGACCAGTCTCCATACCTATCCCTGAGGAACACCACTCGTTACTGGTCTCCAGCTGGACATTGAGCCATTGAGCACAACTCTTTGCATGCTGCCATCTAGCCAGTTCTTTATCCACTGAGTGGTCCACCTATTAAATTAATGTCTCTCCAACTTAGAGACAAGGATGCCATGTGGGACAGTGTCGAATGCTTTGCACAAGTCCAGGTAGTTGACTTGAGCTGCTCTACCCCTGTCCATCAGCTCCGTAGCCCCATCATAGAAGGCCACCAGATTGGTCAGGCAGGATTTCCCTCTAGTGATGCAATGCTGGCTGTCACCAAACACCTTGTTGTTTTTCATGTGCCTCAGCATGCCTTCCAGGAGAATCTGCTCCAAGATTTATATTTAGTCTACTGGCCAAAGTCCCAGCCCAAATCTTAAGCGTTCACCAGAAAAGGTAAAATCTTCTCTGTAGCATGTTACTGATGCTTAAAACCAATTCAGCAATCCTGCCTGGCCATCTCCTATGTCATAAATACGCAACAGCTGCAGAAGGTAGTCCCAGAGTATACTTAAAACTCCAACAGAGCAGGCAGTGGACTTCTTTGGGGTGCCAAAGGCAACCAGTTTCAGAACAGATATTCAGTCTCAGATTTTTCAAGTAGGAGTCCTGACCTATTGGGTGTTGCTGGCATATCTTTTTCTTTTTTCATTTTTTCTTTTTTCCTTTCTTTTTTTTTTTCTTTTTTCCTCCTGTTTTTCAATTTAAGATGAAAATTCAACAGTTGCCACAAAATATTTTCTCCTGTTCCCAGAAATAAACCTGTCTACCTGGTCCCCATAGAAAAAGGTATTGCTGTATTGGAGGGAATACAAAGTTACACAGAAAGTGTTATATTTCCATTCAAAAGTTGATAACTAACAAAGAAATAGTGTCAACTTCACTGTCAGTCTACATGGACGCATCTGGAGTGCTTAAATTCATTTTAGTTTGTAGTTTTAATCTTTTATGGTTTAGTCACCTTCAACATAAGCAGCGTAAAAGAGCAAGAGCTGTGACAATGTGGGATGGATGGGACAGCCTTACAGTTGATGCATTCATTATTTTTCCGTATTTCTGATTTTCATAATTTGACCAAAATTGTACAGTGAAGAATCAAACCACAAAAGCTGGCTCTGCTTTTTGTAATTGCAGGCATGCCAGAATTCAAATGTAGAAAAAGCTTCACAAAAATTCTCAATATGTTTTTCATAATGTACACTGCAGGAATTATTGATAAGCATCCAGAATAACAAAAATTTTAACCAATAGAATCAGCTAGTGTCTAGACTATTGATTGTGGCATGGAATATTATTGTGTGAAAAAAGCAGCAAGGAAGAGAGTAAGCAAAATCTAGGGGATGTTTGGAATGATCTCTTAAAATACAGTTTGTGGGAAAATATTTTTTTAAAAAATAAGATACATGATTATTGGCTGCCTTCCTTTCAAATATTCTCTGGGATGTAGTCACAAGCCATTTAGGTGGCAATCAGATCCATCTGTAACTCTTGCAGGTAAAGAGAGTAATGCTGTGATTTTTGTCTATGGGTCACCTGGCACTCACCTAAGTTATTGCTCCATGACAGATCACTGATGGCTTGGAGCTAAGTTTTTTAATGGAAAGGTTGAAATTATATAGAAAGGTGAAACTGATAAATTTTCTCCCAAGTCAGGTAAAATACACTTCCCTACAGCAACCATTCTAGGAATGGTTGAACCCCATGCTCTATTCCCAAATTTAACATTACAATGAAACCTTCAGTCTTTTATGAGGGATCTTTCATTAATTTTTTTCATTAGCACCGGCTAAGGAATCTTAAAATCTATTTACAGTCTTTCATAGAAACAATCTGTTCAGGCTTTTGTTTGGTTTGTGTGTGGGTTTTTTTGGTGCGCACCTTCAGGCCTGCTCTAATATTCACTGGGATGTAGGCATGTTTCTGTGAAGCTCAGAGCTAGATGGGGCTTTATTCAGTGGTTAGCCAGTACCATTATCCCACTGCAGCCTTCTGGAGTTAACACAAAATCTCCAATGAAATAATCCTTTTACTAAGATTTCCAAATCCAGTCCTGTTGCCTTACGGTGACACCCAGTGGAGAAACGAAGTACTCCAGCTCTAAAAGTTATGCCCTCATGTTGGGTTTTTTTGAAACGCGAAGTGCATGAAAGTTGTGTAAACCGCTTAATCTAAAATACACATCAGCAAGAAACTCACATCAGTTGAAATTTTGATTGAAAGCAGAAGCATAGTCTGATTTCATCCCAGAGTATTTTATGGCTTGCACTTTTATTAGTAGTAATTCCAAACACAGACCAAACTGAAAATTAAGTACTTCCTTCTCCAAAGACCATTGAAAGGAATAATGGTATTGTCTAAAACTGGAGTAAAACTAGCAGTTATATTTGGTTTTTACCTGAAAAGAAGCAAATTTAGTTCCAACATTCATAAATATCTGTCTGACCAAAACCTCTGCTGAAATCTAGATGTCCAGCACATAAATCAGGTCAAAAAGTAGTGCTTTCTACCTTCACTAGCAACTTGGCCCAAAGATGTAACCCCTCCGCAGCTGAGACTAGGCACATAATTTGTCAAAACTCATCTTTCTATTTTGAAGCCTTCTATTTCCAAGCTTCTTAAATGTCTTCTATTAAAAAAAAATAAAATAAAATAAAATAAAAAAATCAAGCTAATTTCATATTCATATGGAATAATTTTCCAATTTCTTACAGGATATTTTGCTGTCTTTTGTTTAGTGAGAACAGATGATATGTGTGGAATCAGTGTGATTGTCTAGTGCAATTCAAAGCCAGTGAGAGAGAGATATAACTGCATAAGGTACTAGTAACTCTAGCAGTGTTTTCTCATTTATTGCATTTTTCCTCTTTCTTTGGCTACATTAAAATTTAATTACACATCCATTTTCACCAAACAGGCCCAGTAACACTAGCAAGGAGTTTCCATTGCAGCTTCTTGTCACAGTTACAATGTCTCAGCTCATTAATCCATGTTATGACGAGGCATATTTTACCTAGCTCAAGCTAGGAATAATTTATTTTCCTTGCAGAAGGAAAGACTCTTCTGGAACACAGAAGCACTATAATCTGTGTTTAAGATGCTTAAGATGCAAAAAAAAAAAAAAAAAAAAAGGAGCAGACCTCATAAGGATTCTGGTTACCAGAGATCCCTCAAACAAGTTGTTTTGCTGCTGCTCTGATCTCATGATTTCTTCGTCTTGGCAAGATCTCTCCTGAATACTGTTGTTAAAATTATTTTTAACTTAGCTACCACATTCCAGAAATTCTTCTGTGAGGAATAATTGTTAGTATGAATATGTAGTCACAAGGGAATTCAACTGATGAGGTTATCTAAGACCTACAAGAATCATTGCATTGCTTTTGTTGGCTGCTCATGAGCACAGGCTTTGTGTTAACCGCAGCACATAGCTCCCACAAGCTGTGTTCATTCTGTTAAGATATGCAGGGTTTGAGTATGTTAAATAATATGAGGCATACCTGAGCATGAGTGTCCGAAACTATCTACTTGGAGAGGATGCTTCCTTTGAGGATGAACTGACTTGTGTGACACGGTGGCACTAAGGTGTTTGGCTTGAGACCTGAACCAATATAATATACTTAACAGGGGAAATGATTTCTCTTATGCAGCACTAGGTTTCCCAGGCACCCCCTGGACCCCTGACTCCATGTTGCAAAGAAACCTTCTGACAGAGAAACAAAGTTTTTGAGCTTGGGGGAAAATAGATTTCCATTCTAAAAGTTGCTGTTTAAGAGGGAGAGAAGTATTTTTTTCTTGAAAGACATGGAGGCAAAAAAGGGATACAATCAGAGATCAGAGGTATAATACTCTCTGCTGTCAGAAAGCAGAACTTCTAGTCTTGTTAGCCCTTTGGGACACACCACATATCCAGAGTCCTTAAAAGCTCTTCTATAGTGGCTTCCTCACAGGCTGAGGAGAGAAGGAATGAAGTTATAGTAGACATTCTTTCCTGAGCCTGGCCCCGTAACTGCATTTGGGAGCATGATCCCCAGGTCCCCCAGCAATATGTTTATCTTTCATGCAGTTTTTTGAAGACAGGCATTAAGCAAGGTCTGTTTCTTTGACTGCGTACTCTTAATTCAGTGGGACCCCTGAGGGTTCAACATGTCTGTAAATCAGGCCATTCTGTTTTCAAATCGCAATTCTGTCAGAAAGCTTTTTACACACTCATAATGCAAAAACTTCTTTCCAAAACCAAAATTATGCTGGAGAACTGGATGAGTCATTGGGCTAGGAATTGAATACAAAGTCTTTCATCTCTAGATCACAAGTTCAAATATGCCCTGGGTTAATAAAGCTTTGCCATGTACTGACTTTTCAGCACTGTAAGATATAATGCGTATGAGAATGGCAAAATACCATTCTTGAGGTCTATGGTGAAATTGCACCAGTAGGGAAAAAGCTCCACACTGCAATAAATCCCTATTGCTTAGCCTGAAAAAGCAGAGGGTGGGGTTGCTTTATTTGCCTTTTCTTTCTTTTTTTTTCTTTTTTTTGTAAAAAAAAAAGATAATATGTTTTATGAATTTGGAATATATATATTTAAATTAAATGAAAGACACAACATGAAGTTTCCTCAGCTTCATAAACAGTGGGGTAGCAAGCATCAAGGAGAATCTGACCAAAGAAGACCTGGCAAACAAAAAAGCATAAATTCAGTTAGGGTCATGTTATTGTTTTCTTACTTGTGTTTTTTGTTTGTTTGTTTGTTTGTGGGCTTTTATTTAACCTTGTAAGAAATTAGAATGAAAAACCAATATTGATTTGGAACGTTATTGTAGTTTTCCATAATTTCATACTACTATATTTATTTATTTGCACATTATAAAGCCTTGCAGACTATATTTTTAGGTAGCTAAAACATAGATAGATTTCTTTCAGTCCCCCTTTTCCTAAAGCTCTGAAAAAGAGAATGAAGTTCTAAGATGGAGAACAAGAAGTCAGGACAATATTTATGATCTCATTCAAACTTCAAGACCTTATCAGTCTGGAGGAGAAATTTAATCTTCAACATAAATTGCATTTCCTAAAAAAACATCTTGCCTTAAGACACCAAACGCACTGATTGCAGAGAATGTCTGTGTTTACACATTTGTACAGACCATGCTGACTATATTAGTGTCCTAGGAGACAAGCTATGTGCAGCATACAGACCTGCTCCAAGCACTAAGCAGAAAAAGAAATTTTGAAATCAGACCCTCTGATCTCTAAATCCTTTCAAATTTCTGAAGCACATTAGCTTCACTACTGCATGATGTGTGCGGTAGTATTTCCCCTAATGAAATCTGACTAAAAGTTAAATGAGTTTAATGCATGAAATGTATAAATAAAATGTGGCCTTGATTAAATTTAGACTTGATACATAACTTAAATGGGTAGCACAAGAGCAGCTTCAGTATCATGTGTCCAGGCTATTTTTGGTTACACTTCATTAAAGAGGGAGTGAATTTTAGCATTCCACATACCTTGCAAAGAAAAGACTATACAGGGAAGTTACATACAAACAATAAGCTACAACTCAGTTAAAAAAAAAAAAAAAGATTTTTTTTCTTTCTCTGATTTTAAAATGTTTCAGAAGGGGTTGCTGTGTCAAAATAGATGGGGTAAGATTTCTCCACCTGCTTTAAACTAGTCTGTCTAGGACTGTTTGTGACACCTAGCTGACATACATTGTCCAAGCATCCGCAGAAAAAGTAGTATTAGAGCAAGCTTTGTCACATTACCTCGCTAATGTGTCTGAACCCTGACCTGTAGGAGTCCATTCATGGCAAAGAAGATAGTTCACCTTCCATTTCCATTACATCTTTGGCTTCTTTCCACATCAAAACCAGGTTACCCATGCAGTCCTCTGTCACAGCCTCTGAGAAGCTGACAGTCAATTAAAAAATTTTTACAGTGAATACAAAAAGGATGCTGCTTCATTGTTGTGCCTGCAACCTCAGTGGTACTCCTGCTGAGGATTTACACTTAACAAAGATAGCGCACTCAAATTTTATCCAACAGACAACTTTGTGCAATAAAAAAAAAAAAATCCATATGACAAATTTTTAGTCCACAATTAGCATTTCATTTACTAAATTTGTCTGAAACTTTTTTTTTTTGTCCTGATAATGGTGCTTTCAAGATAAAAGAGGCGCTACTGTGTCATGCAAATGGATGTACAGCCTGAAAGATAGACGAGACTGCTAAAGCAATCACATAAAGTAAAAGAATGGATCACACTATACCAGCTTCTGCAGGCTTATGTTTGTCAGCAAAGGGATGATTCTGTATTCTGTGTTCAAGTGGTAATCTGAAATTCTGTCATCCTGTGCACTAATTTTAGTAGAGCTCATCAGAGGAAAAACAAAAAAATGTGCACATGCACACAAGGCTATCCTTCAAAATTTTGCTAATTTTGAATAAGAAACAATTCTTAAAATAAAAATTATTCCTAATTAACAACTTCAGAAACATTCATCAGGTTACAGCCTTATACTAAAGTTGTACCTTAAAAAAAAATGAGTGTGCACACTGAGCGGCTTGAGGTTTTTTTGTATCTTTTATTTTTTTTAGAAAAGCTCATGTTGGATTCTGACACTTCTGAAATGATGAACACTGTAAAACTGGATTTGAAACCACAGCATTAAATGCTTAAAATCTAATCCTTCTGTTGGGACCTGGGATCAATTAAACTGATGTACATTATTTTTAAAGAAGGGAAAAAATATGGGAAGCGGGTTTTGAAGCCTGAAGGCAAAGAACAAAACAAGTTATGCAGGTGATATAAACCATCTTATTTTCATTTTTTTTAATGGTTTGCTGCTTCCATATGGTTACTCAGACTGGAAATAATTCTCTAGAAAATACATTTCAAGGTAATAACTAAAATGCTTTATATCTATGTTTTATGAAATTACAATAATCATAGCTGTTGACTAAAATGTACTTTTTTTTTTTCTACATTTCTTTGACTTTTAGCACATAGTGGCTTTTAATATATTCATATCTTATGGTGATTGATCAGGTGCAAGTACAGATTGGTAAACAGCATTAGGTGTGATATTATAAACTATTTCTTATGAAACTAAATTAAACACAGGGTGAAATTAACTGTGATTTTAATCCAAATTTTAGAAATATATATATATATGAAAATAAAACTATATACCATATGGCATTCACTGTGATGAAATTCTTGGTGAAATGTTTGACACGAAATTTTTGATTATCAGCAACTGTCTCTGTAAGAAAATATTCATTAAATTATTGCCAAAAAAGTGCATATCCAGAATGCCATAATAAAATAGTCAAAAGTAAGGCAGAATGGGGATACCAACAGCGTTTAATCTACTATTCCAAATTACCTATATTTAAGTTAAATAAACAAAAAAAAAAAAAAAACACGTTCTTCAGAAATACTACTCAGATATCTCAGATATTCAGGATGACTGTAGAATGCTTAATAAACTCAATGTCATCACAGGACTGCTATTCTTCCTCCTTTGAACACGAAACAGAAAAATAGATTAATTGAATTCCCATCTGTTGCCTTACAAAAAAAGCACAGTCCTCCGCCTAAATCTTCTTGCAACTATGAATGGCTTAATGTTTCTTGACTATCCCAAATAATGCAATCCTAAATACCTTTCATATGTAACATGCACTAATTATAGCAAATAGGATCCATGAGTGCAGAGGCTGCACATCTCAACCTTTCCACTGTGCTCCTTATAGTAATATTTTGTTCACATTTTGAAGGCTCACACATGCTCCAGCCAATGGAATTTGCTCATAATCACAGAGGAAATCTTGAGAGGAGAAAGAAATAAAACACCCCATGAGGCTATTGCTGTTCACAGCTGTATTAGTGGCTAAGAAAATCAACTGCTCTTAGATACTTGGAGAATCAAAACTGTACATAGGAAAGAGAATATGTAAGAGAAGCTATAGACTGGAAATCTTTCTAACTTCACAGGAGAATTTCTATAGTACATCAATATTCAGAAGACAAACTTTTGAGGCCTGTGAAGGGGAACATTAATGTACCAGTTCTGTACAACAGGACTGTCAGATATGTTGCTCTGATTCTCACTCATCCATGTAAAATAGTTTGCGCCCCTTGTCTGGTTCCTATTCTGCAGTTGACAGGGTTAGTATTTTTTAGCAGCTGCATTTTTCTGCCTACAGCTTGACAGAACTGGGTGATTTGGAGATGACCTAGGTAGGAGCGGTAGGAGGGAAAGGAGGAGTGAAAAGACAGCTTGTTTTGACACACAAACCTCTGGTAACCACTGGCTGGACAGTGGAAGACAGTCACCACTTCTGGCTGGGGATGGTCGTCTGACCTCAGCAGCCTTGGTGCATGTTCTAGATTACACCCTGGGGTATACACCTCTGGAAGCATAGGTATGCTGTCACATAGGACAAGTCATTCCCAAACAGAACAAATGTTGGTAAAAATAGAATTGCAAAGACTCACCTTCTGAGTTTATCTATGGTCAGTGGCATACCTTTCAACTAGTACACTATAAAGTGACATATTTTGTATTTATTTGGAATGCCTGTGTTTGGATTTTCTATTTTATTTTTTCCATTTGACAACTTTAAAGTTTTTTCCAATTCTGAGGAGCATTTAGAATGCCAAATGAAAAGTGCTAATTTTTCTTTACAAAAATGACTGGATGAGGGTAAAGAAAAAGAAAAAGGGCTGGCACAGTCTAAAACTGGTTTTACCTTTAGTTAAAGATAAAAGAGTAAAAGTAAAGATGAAAAGTAAACAAAATGTTTTAACATATTTGACTTTCACACTGATACAGCCATTTTAAAGAAATTGATATTTTTAAAATAGTGTTTTCCAAGTTTTATGTTATATGACTACACTGGTATTGTTATGTATCTTAATAGTGATGTTGCCTGGTTTTCATAATACAACTAAAGTGAAATATAATCTCAAAAATGAGTGTTGTAATTGACTTTTGTGGAGACAAAAGCCAAGACATCCCTTCATAAGGTTGCTTGGTGTTTTATACAGACAAACATAAACAAATGATGGTACTCACCAATAACTTCAACAGAAAGTGAATCCAAACTTAATGAAGAGAACAGAAAAAGAACCTAAACCCCATCCTAAAATATATTCTGCATCTTCAAAGTCCATTTGTATCCTTGTGCTCTATTTTCAAAGCTGTTATTTTATATTTTTTCTAAATCACAGAATAGGATTTTCAGTAAGAAGGTATTAATGATTCTATGTTATTTTATGATTCTATGATTAATTCTCTGTGACTTCCAAAGTAATGATAGGAACCATTTTGTGATATTTATGTTTGATTTATTACCATTTTTCTTCTCCAGAAATAAACTGAAGCATACAGGATAGCTGTGCTGCTATCTTGCTGTCTTGCTTATATTTAAACATCTACTAAAGCATTTATTAAATTGAAATGGAACTTGGCTAAATATTTATTTCAACAGTATGGCCATCAATGAAAATTCATATCTTTTGATTAAGTTTTATATCTGCCATCACATGGTTTTGTAAAACACAAACCTACTTTGATTTTACAACAGAAGTCAGAAAAACAAAAAAAAATTAAAAAATGCTTTCACTTTTTGCTTTTACAAGCAAGCTTAAAAGAAATAACTTTCCCAAAATAATTGCCATTTTCCTCTAGCTTGTTTTATATAGATATTATCACACTGAATCTAAATACCAGACTATAGCTGGATTAGGAAGAGGGGTGGGGTCTGGAAGCTTTATATTTTATCTATGTTCCCAATAATCACTGAAGGCAATTGTTGCCAGCAGCTATTCCTGGTAGTTCTACAATCTGTGGGATACCAGATAGCTGCAAAAGATCCTTTGAAATATTTCTAGGTTGTTATGATTAAGAAGTGCTGTGTATTTTTCTCTTTCATATGAGAAAAAAAATATCACTCCCTCCACCTTCCTTCTTTTATTCAAAAGCACTTACAAGCAACAGCAATTTATAAGGCAGTCAATAAAAGCTACCAGCATCAGCAAATCTAACCAAAGAAGCTCACGCTGCATTTGTGCTGGAAAAATTGAGGAGTTGTGCAATTTCCTACTTTGACAATCTTATTTTTGGAGGTCAAGGCTGAAGAGCAATAGAATCATTTTGTTGCTGTTGGATTTGCACAGTCCAAGAGCAAAAAATCTCACTTCATGGACAATTTCCTTAGTACCCTACATTTTCTTGTGCCTAAATGTCAAAATTAGGGGTTTATGCTTTTTTTAATATGATATTTTAAGTGTATTTGTAAAGTAATTGTGGCCAAATAAATGACCTAAGATGCACATCCATTCTGCATGGTGACTCTTACTCTGCTTGGCCTCACCATTCGTCTAGCAGATTTCTTGCAGTTCCTTAGTATCTTCCCTGTTCTCGGTGGGAAAGTGAAGCTCAAAGCAAAGTTAATGGTTATTCATTACATCCATGAACAAATCTGAAAAGATCCTTCCTATGTAGCTTTTATGCTCCAAAGGAAACTACCCAGAATGACTTGCCATACTTCCATTTGTCACATCTTATTACCCTAGCTACACTATGGTAACTTACAGCAAGGATATGACTAACAGCAACCACATGTAATGCTACACAGTATCATCTTGTCTGCAAAGGAAATTTAACACGGCAGGGTATCCAAAGATCAAGTCCTTTTCTTTAATTGCAGATTTTAGTGGCTAGAAGACAGAAGTGGGGAGCCTTTAACCAGTAACAATCATCTTGTGTGCTTCAAAGGATTCAGTGCTATTAAGCCTCGTGCATATATGAAATCTTTTTGTTCAATATGGTAAATTAACAGTTAAAACTGGAAGGAAATCTGAAGCCCGACCCTGCTCTTGTTCTCATTGAAGTCAATGGGCAAACCTGTGCAACTTCACTAGAAGAACTGGATCTCATCAGCCTTAAATCCAGCAGCTCTGTAAACCTGATACAACTGTTGCTTCATGTCTTGGGCTCCTGGAGCCAAGAACCCACTGCAGACAATATCTGATTCCAAAGGGAGCAGGTCCATACTTTCAGATTAATTAAAATTTACATAAGAGGTAAGGTCCATCTCATCCTTAAATTAGATTTTGCTCTATTAATGTGTGGCAAAGCAAAATGATGCAATATTAATTATATTCTAATTCCTAAATGTCTAAAGTACTCCTAATTTCTGTCTTCTAAGATTTCTATTTAATATGAAACTTGGTTGCCTGTCATAAGCTGAAAAAAATCAGGACTAATTTTTTTTTTTTTTTTTTAAAGTATTATAAAATTGGCCTTGCTTTCTGTCAGAGTTAAGTTATTGTTATGTGATGTGCAGAGATGATTGAAAAGACAGCTCCTACATTGTGGAAAGACACACACTGAAGATGATTGGCAGCTTGAGAAGGCAATGGGATGAAAGCAGTTACTCCTAACTCCTACTTTCACAGAGTACTGAATTTTTCCCCTGAGCACAATTTGCTGTTGCTACATAGAACTTTTCTTGAATATAAACCCAGAATAGTTATGACCCTCATGTATTATGCAAAGCATGAAATAACGATTTTCACTACAAACCAGTTTATTTTTACATGAACATGCAATGGAGAGTCTCTCAGCAGTAACTGATTCTGGTATCAGTTATTATAGCTGTTCAAATTCCTAGGCTATTTGTCTCACCAGAAGAATCACATAAAAAAAAAAAAATATTGCAGATGTGACTTTAAACTTACCTAGAAAATCTTCTACTTTCATGCAGTTGTTACAGCCTTTTTATGCTGTTTCTATAATTTTATTTTAGATATTACTGGAAATTTCAAAGAGAGCTTA
This sequence comes from Forpus xanthops, assembly GCA_032466535.1. NCBI lineage: Eukaryota > Metazoa > Chordata > Aves > Psittaciformes > Psittacidae > Forpus > Forpus xanthops. Next base: position 7,724 of record JASSUY010005380.1, on the reverse strand, counting down.
GAAAAGTAAAATGAAATTTAGAAACAAAATTGTCAAAGCAGGGCAACATGTTTTAAGTTTTCAGAAAAAAATTAAAAGATCAGTTACCATGTTCTTATGTCTTCACCATTGCTCATTCCAGCCAGAGGAACATTTCCAGAACAAGTGACTAAACTTGACTCATATTCTCTCATGAAAATTTTATGGCGTTTTCTGATTTGAAAAGGGGGATTTTATACTTCTTTCTTCCTGTTTAGTTAATCCACATAAGCATGGACAATATTAACAATGTGGGCATAAATCTCACTTTTGAAAATCTCTGCCCCACTCTGCCTTAGTCATGCAATTCAGGTACTCACACTTTTGCATACCTCTTACTCCTCAGCTAACTAGTTTGCAATTTATTTAGATAACTCATATAAAGAAAGAGAAATTAAAATGCATCAAAGCTGTACTATGTGGAAGGATAAATTGGTAGGCAAGTAAATGCTATGACTGATTTAATGTACCCAAAATTTCCTTCCTACATATTTAAAAAGTTGTTTCTTCTTCTTCTTGTACATCAACTTCTCTTTTGAAGTCATGCTTTATTAGCCTTTTCTTTCCAAGAGACTATAATTTAATAGAGGACAGCAGGGAATACTTTAATCTTTGGATTATGTTCCTTAATTTATGTTGCATGAGGAGCATATTAGTTTATGTTGTCGTCGCTATTTGGTACCCTGTATCTGGTTCTGCCTAATGTGGATTAAAGTATTTTGGAGAACTGTTTACAGATCTTTGGAAGCTTTTCTGGTTTTCATCCTAACTTTGTAAGAGTTCTTAGTTCTTTTGCCTGGAGGAGTATCTCCTAAGTTGCCACTTTGTAATTGCCCTGGTTTTGTCTGGAACAGAGCTAATTTTCTTCATTACAGCTTTTACAGTGTTGCATTTTGGATTTGTGACTAACACAGTTGATACCACACGACTGTTTTAGCTATTGCCGGGCAATGCTCACACAGAGCCAAGGCCTTTTCTGCTCCTCACAACAGCCCACCAGTTAGCAGACTGAAACTGCACAAGAAGCTGAGAGAGGACACAGCCAGGATAGCTGATCCCAACTGAGGAAGTGAATGCTCCACATCACGATGCCACGCTCATCAATAAAATCTGTGGGGAAAAACAGAGGGCACAGTGAAGTTGTAGTATTTATCTTCCCAAGTTACTCTGTGATGGAGCCATGCTTTCCTGGATATGGCCACATACCTGCCCACCAATATGGCAGAGTGAAAAAATCCTTATTTTGCTTTGCTTGCACAAGTAGCTTTTGCTTTATCTATTAAACTGTCTTGATTTCCGCCCATGAATTTTCCTTATTCTGCCTTTTTCTTTTTCTTCCCCATTCCACTGCTGGGAAATTAAGCAAGTGGCTGTGTGGGGCTTGGCTGCCTATCAGTGTTAAGCCAGAAGAATTTATCATATTAGACAGTCATGAAAATAAGATAAAACTAAAATATTTCATGAACGGTGCATGTGAATCTAGCTTAAGCTAATATTTCTCGTGAGGATATTGCAACATTCCTATCTTATAATTTACTATTTTATTTTTAATAACATTTTTCAAAAGTAAGCAAACTTGCACAGTAAAGAAAGACAACAATTCAGTACGGCCACAGTCTCCATGTCATGAAAGGTTCAAGCAGTTCATGTAGCAGGTATTATGCAAGTGCTTTGAACTGAGTCCTCTGAGATGTTAAGTGTGAGGCTACTACATATTTTAATAAAGGCAGCCCATTGTTATTTCTATATTGAAAAAGGTGAGGGAACATCTCACTACAATTTTCAGACACATGAAGTTCCAGATAAATGTCAGCAGATGGTCTAGTTTATAAGAAAAATACAACAGTGTTAAAAAGCAAATCCTAACTCCACCCTGTCTGCCTGAAATAGGTCAGCAGTAGCATTCTTTATTTATTTTGTTCCATCACCGTGCTACCCCTTGCAGTATTTACAATAAAAAAGGTTTGCTTTGTCATGTCATTCTGCATTACATGCTAAATTCATACTTAAATTTTATTCAGATTTATGTAATCTCAAGAGAAAATAACTCAAATGAACAGAAGCTAGAGTTTTGTTTTAAATACACCAGGTTGTTGATCTGGCAATAAAGTACTTCAACTTTTTGTAATTTCTAGATGTTTTAATATTACTGGATAAATATAATGAAGTATGATAGTGTTTAAAATTTATTAATACTATACAGAATGTATGAAAGTTTTCAGCAGCTCACAGATTATACCTCACAGATTCCATTTCTGCAATAATTAATACTTTTCTTAATATTTTTAATGTAGGATAACTGATGGAAATTTAAAAACTGAAAAAAACAACAAAGGAGAGAAGTCTCACAACATCAGTAAATGCCAGTAGCCTTCAACATTATCCCTCTGCAAACTAGTTATTAAAATAATCTGTTGGATAAGAATTTCATGCAGGAGCAATTTTGGAGAATTGCTTATTCTAACAGAAATAAAAGTTCAAGATAGAACTATTTTGGACCTACACCATATCAAATATCATTTCTTAAATAATGATGTTACAAATGTGAAATAATGGAGAAAATATTGCAAGCACTTGCCTAAATAATGCAGCTTAGAATGACAGTTCATTAATCTTATCTATGTCAGGGACAGTTTAAGGATGAGATGGAAGTTCTGTTGGAGTCCATTGTTCTTATTATGTATGAAGGCTGGAAATCCAGGGTAACCAATCTAATTTCACCTTATTTGGATTACTTGACTTGCTTTCATCTAAAGTAAAGTGAAGCAATTTCATCAGTAAAATTCATTAAGTTAGAAACCCTCCTAATTTTGGAAGTTCCAAACTGATAATTCCCAACCCATGCTGGAATTTTCTATCAGTATAGCTATTTGAGTCACTGAGAGGATGCTTTTGGATTATTCTACACTTATAAAAACTTCATTCTCCACAGTATGAACTTTCTTTCACACAGTATAAAATTGTTTTCATATGCAATTTATTCCAATGGAGGTGGCTAACCTGAGCTTAGAAGAAAGGCAAAAATATCATGTTATGTTTTTATTTTTATGTTTCTGTGGCATAAATTGTAATTACATTAGAAAGTTCCACTTGGTGTGGAAAACTGTCTGTGGCCTATTTAGTAAATGCAAAAAAAAAGAGTTAATTTCCTCCTAAATGCTGTTAATTAGAAACAGAGACATTACAAGAAAGGACAAATTAAGAATTCAAATGAGTAAACCCCTGACAATCCTATGCAGTTTTTGTTTATCCAACAATACTGTAAATAGGAATCTGACACCATCAGCACTACATTTCACCACTTATCTGATAAACCAAAACAAGAGACACATTGGCACACTGGGTAGTCCTGTCAGTCACCACTAACTAGTTCACAAATAGCTCCACAGGACACCCAGACTATTCAGACACATGATTTAATCTCCACTGTGGGAAAGCAATATTTTTTTAATTAAACTTTTAAATAATTGTGTTTAAAGAAACATTTCAGCCCATTAATCTAGGTCTCAAATTCAAGTCAGAATAGATGACTGATTTTTTTCCTAACCAAATGTTAATAATACACACACACGTATGCATGCAACTTTTTAGTTTAACTTTAGTCAGCGAGTTTCCAGGAGAAAGGCCTACAGAAAAAAATCCAGGAGGAGAAATAAACTCTTACCTATGCTTCCTGGGAAGAAAAAAAAAAGCTTGGAACTATTAGTAAGGAACAATTGCTTACTTTACTTTAACATCAAAACCAAACCAAAACCTAATACTACCTGAGTTGTATCCAGAAATCAGAAATAAAAATACTTAAGATACTTTAAGTAATTGCTAGAGAAGAAAATTACTAGACTGACTTCAAAACTACACAACTGATGACAGACATTTATCATATTTAGTCAACAAATTCAAAAATAAGACACTAACATAAACTGTTTTTTTTTATTATGGTTATTTTTATAGCTTGACATGAACTTTTATTCACTAAAATTTCCCATTGAGGAATAACCACTCTTATAATTCAAATCATAAAAATAAAGACTGGCTCATGATGGTTTTTTTTTAAGGTTTTTGTTTGTTTGTTTTGACGCAAAACATGAGCAGAAAAGACTTGACATTATCACATTTGCCATTTTTACCATCTGTACATTGGTACTTCAGCAGTGGGGGATTCTAACTGACTAACAAGATAAAGTACCCACCTGAAGTAAAAAATCTTAAGAAATATAAGCAGAAGATATAAACTTTTATGTGAGTTTCATTCTATCCTGTAAATACCAATAAATTATATTTCTTATATATGACATTATATTATTTATAAGTAATTACAGGATCAAAAAAAATCAAAAAACAAACAAATAAAAGACCTCTACTAACCCTTAAGAAACGAAAGTTTTAATATCTTTTCACAACTTATAAGTATTTTACATAGACTTTGCCCATGCTTATGGCAGAGCTTCACTTGACAACATTTTTAATTCTATAGAAATATCTGTGAGGTTTTTCCCACAATATAGAGAAAACAATGTCTATCAGGAGTAGCTCCCACTTACTCAGAGCTCTTAGGCTGCATTTAAAGCTAAGCAACTACCTTTGGATCAGGATTCAATGAGTAATGAAAAGATACCGCATTTGGAAAATTCATTTGTCAATTACATTATTTGTCAATAACTAGATGGGAAAGGATATAAGATAATGTGCAACAATGAAATGATAATGCAATCCATTAGTATATATATAATAGGATTATTTAAAATATGAAAGCTTATTTTAAAGAGAATTACATGAAATTTTACATAAGAACATGAAACTGACGAAGTTTTGCTAGAGTAACTTTCCTTATCCTGTATCTGAATGTAATAAAGCCAGTGAGAGGATCTGGAATAAACAATGTCATATAAAAGGTAAATCATCTATTAAGTATATTTCCTTAATTTTTTTATTAAAATAAAAAAAAAAAAAAACAAAAACATAAATTACTTAAGCTGTATTTTTTCATACCTTGACAGCAAAATTGTAGAAATAATATTGTAATTTTTGTGATTTTTATGTCCTGAGTGTTAAAATGTCTTTATAAAATACTTTATTTCCTTATAATAAGGAAAATTCTAATTTTGCCTCTTCATAATTACCAAATACTTTTAAAAGAATTCTTTATATAAGATACTGAGTTTACTAAGGATAATAACACCTTCCTTAAATTGTGTTTCTGCAGGTTTCTTTCCCCTGATAAAGCTAAATTCTCTCATTTTTTTTTTTTTAATGAATCTGTACTCTGACTTCCAGAGAAGTAAGTGGATGATTAAAAGTAATTGAAGTATCTATCTTGCCTCTGAACATTATTTACTTTCTCATTAGACAAAAGAATAATAAAATAATTAAAACTTAAGATCTAAAAAAAAACTTGAGAAACTTTCCAGAGGGATTTCATTATGTTATAGTATTGTAAACCCTGTCATCTACTGCTGCATTTTCCTCCATAATGCTGTTAAGTAGGAATAATTATAATAAAAGTCTGCTTGCAAATTCCACTGGGCAATAGCCGTAGCATATGGTTTTGAGTCTGGGTAGGCTATTCCCTCATTTCAAACTGAAGTGCTATATGGTATGCATTTAGAAGGAATATTACTGCCTACAGTATAAATATATCTATCGTTTATAGCTAGAAATTGCATAAAGACTCTTTCCATAATATATTTTTTTATTATTCTATAAGCGTGAGCAGTAATTTCACAGTCTAATAAAACAGCAATGGTATTCCACACATATGTATTATTCAACAATGTTGACTATGTTCTATTCCTGACATCAGATGAAATTAATTTGAATCTTTCATTAACAAGCACACTAACATAAACCAAAAACATAATGTTAATGGTTGGTTTTCTAGCAGATAAATAGGGTCTTTTGCCCAATGGTGATTAATATTTACAGGTTTTTTATTCATCATAATGACTTTAATGAATTACTGCTGCCCTGGAGCTTATTGATTATGTAGGTATTTTCACACCGAAAATATAAAAAAAAAAAAAACAACAAATACTGGGTTTAATCAAAAACACATTTTATCTAATTTTCTGTTCTTCAAATTTTAGTAACAAATATATTGGAAAGGAATGCAGATGTTTATTGAAACAAGTTTTGTTGCTTTAGTGTTTTCACTTAAAGTCATCTTCATGTATTACCAACTCAAGTAGGTCATAGGACAATGTTTGGTTGTCCTGAGTGAACAAAAGAACAAAATGATGCGAATCACTGGTTCTTAACTGTGATTCGTGGTCTATGGGTGATCTCTGAGATCACTGTCAGTGGTCCATTGCTGACTCATGAATCCACCAAGCACAGCATTTGCATAGTTTTCAGTCAGGTCAATTAAGTGTCATACCAGCTGATATGTGAGGAAGTCTGAAGGTCAGCATTGTTTTGGAAGTAAAAGAACTAGATAATAGCCATGAAAAAAAAATCTTGCTAAAGTTTTGCTAAGAAAAGCCTGGAGAGCTACAGCATAACCATAAATAATAAATCATTCAATCGACTTGGGTCAGGTATGGCTACAGTATTAACTACATTTGACCCAGCCAGCAACCTGAGTTTGGCTGTGGCAACATATTAATAAATGTTGGCTTGTCCTTAGTCATTTAAAAGAATTAGAACATAGTATTTCCCTGCTCTATATAATGTATTAAAAAGATGCAAACAGTTCTGTATCTTTACAGCTCTGTTACATCACAGTTTAGCTTCTCAACCCAGTTCTGTTAAAGCTGATTTACTCTCTGCTGGGTAGATGCATCCTAGTTTTGCTTAAGGGATGACAAGGAAAAGATCAGAAAAGCGTATTGTGAACTTTTGCACCGTAGTTGAAGGGAAAGAGAGATTGCTGACATTTTAACAAATATATCTTTTGTCCAGAGTCATTAGAAATTGGATAGCAGTGAGCAGTAACAATGGACATAATTTCTTTTTCACTTGCTGAAGTTCAGGATGACCCTAACAAAGTTAATTCATTGGGATCTTAGAAAACTCTTAAGAATAAACATTGCAGATGCGTTTTTCTTCAGATTTTCCAGTGTTACACTATTATTTGAGCAGAAATGTCAATAACAAGCAGCATGAAAAGAGCTGCTGAAATAGTCTTCTATCTCCTCAAAACCTATGTTAAGCTGTATCTCTAGGAGCTTGGTTCATCTGATCGCTTTGCTGTCGTTCTCCTCTACAGTTAATTCTGGTTGAATATTTATAGAACATTTCTATGATTCTTGGAAAGTGTATTTGGACTGAAACAGGTAATCGCCCATCCTGTTCCTCCATGAACAGTAAATGACTTTTTAATGCAGCAGTGAGAATTTGGTCATCTGTTAATTGCCCAAATTTCTAATTATCTGGGTCAGAGCAAACCCAGGCGCAGCTACAGGTTGGGCAGAGAGGAGATTCAGAGCAGCTCTGCGAAGGACTTGGGGCTGTTGGTCTATGAAAAAATGAGCATGAGCTGGTTGAGATGCTGGGGAGGGACTCTTCATGAGGGACTGCAGTGAGAGGACAAGGGATAATGGGTTCAAACTTAAGCAGGGGAAGTTTAGATTGGATATGAGGCAGAAATTCTTTACTGTAAGAGTGGTGAGACACTGGAATGGGTTACCCAGAGAAGTTGTGAATGCTCCATCCCTGGCAGTGTTCAGGGCCATGTTGGACATAGCCTTGGGTGACATGGTTTAGAGAAA
>JASSUY010005377.1:0-11877 GCA_032466535.1 Forpus xanthops | reverse complement strand
CGGGGGTGGCGTCTGTGGGAGCAGCTCCATTCACGGGAAACTGGCGCGTGGATTCATGAATGAACCGGCGGGGGCGCGCGTGCGGCACCGGATCCGGGGATGGGGGGGGGGGAAGCGTGGGTGGGGGGGGTTGTGGGGTGGACGTACGGAGGGTTCTCCCCATTCCCCTTCTTTCATCATCTGACATCCACCCCTCTTCATCCTCCCTCTGCCGCATCCTTTCCGCTCCCCCACAAATGCAGCCCCCATAACCCCCCCGTCCATTCTCGCTCATCTCTCCACAAATACTCCTCCAGCCCAGACAGCCCCTACCGTAAACAGGGGGCCTCAGGCTCCCCAACCCCCCCCCCATCCCCAGCCCCCACGCTTCCCACCCTCCACTCCTCCAGGCATCATTTATTCTAGAGCATCTCCACATCTCCAGTCCCCTACACTCCCAAACCTCCAGTCTTCCCTCAGCCCCTCCTCCAAACCCCTACATATCCCCCCAAATTACACCCTCCTCCATCACCCTGCAGGCATTGCCCCACCTCGATGGTGCTTTGGGGGGCTTGTGAGCAGTTGGGGGGGGGGGTTGCAAGAGGAGGGGCATGGTAATCTGGTGCTACTGGGTGTCTGGTTTGTGTGGGCTGATCATGCCATACTGGGAAGAACTGGGGGGGATCCCCATCCCCACTCCCCAGCATGCTAAGACCAGCCCAACTCAGCGTGCAGATGGATCTGGCAACCTCAGGCTTGGCCTTGCTGGGGGCTGCTCTGGATTGAGTTTGGGCTAGGGAGATAAGTCTGGGAGGTCCTTTTCCCACCTCCCCAAGGCCCTGCAGCATCTCAGTGTGGATCCTGGAGTTGTAGAGTCAGAGGTGGCAGAGTGGCAATTAGGGACAAGGTGGGGCACAGGGTATCCCCCCAAAGCCCCCGCCCAGCCTTCCCTTGTCCCTCCTGGGGCACCAGGGCCACACACAGCCGCCGAGGTCTTTGTGCTGGGGGAAGGCAAGGACTGAAGTGTCCCTGGGAGGTGTGAGTTGAATGGGGACAGGGGTGTGTGGCCAGAACAGGGTCTGAAGCGGTTGCGAGGTAGACAGGCAGATGGATGAGCGGGTGGACGGGTGTCTAGAGAGTCAGATGGAGGAGACAGATTGACGGATGGAGGGGTTGGGGAGATGTGAGCTGGTAGACAGAGGGGTGGGTGAATGGATGAAAAGAGGCATAGATGAACAGAGGGAGAGTATGGTTGGATGGATGGATGGAGAAAGGGAGGGGGTGGCTGGATGAGTGGATGGATATGGAGGGAGAGGGTGGCTGGAGAGACAGGTGAATGGGTGGATGGTCAAAAGATGGACAGAGAGAGGGGTGGACAGAGACGTGGGTGGGTGCACAAACTAGCAAATGGATGAATGGACAGGCAGATGAGCTTGTTGCAGGATGCCTACCGCCCAACCTGATTTTCATGCCATTGCCAGTCTGAACCCCACCAGATGAACATGCCTCAGTTTCCCCAATTTACCCCTTCTTCCTTCCCCCCTAGAAGGATGATCACCCCAACCTGGGAAGCACCTCAAGTTCCACCCTATTGTGGGAGCACTCAGCTCCCATGAGGGTCCCGCTGTCCTCAGCTCCTTGTCTGGGGGGCTCAGGTTGAGTTTAGCCCAAAGGTGACACCATGGGACATGTCACCCCTGTGCCAGTTTTGAGGGTCTGTTGGTGGCTGGGAGGGCAGCACAACCTCTTGGGGCCAGCAGCCACAGATGGTGGCAGCAGGACTTCTCCCTGGCAGTAGATGACAGCCAGGAGAACCATTTGTTCCCTGGGTAATTGTTCCTGTCAGATCGGGTATTATTGGAGCTTTTCTTTCCTCTGCTTCCTTCCATTTAATTTTGGAGGCAGCTTTGGGCTGGTGGGTGCTGCTGTGGCTGGGACAGGGGTGAACTCCAACCTGCGGCGATCCCTGTGCAGCTTCAAGTGGCACGTGCCATGGATGGGTCCTGGTATCAGGGACTGTGTTCTAACATCATATGATTACTATTATTACTGTAACAGTTACTAATTTAATACTAAGTATGGATATTAATATTATTAATAGTAATATTAAATAATGTCAATCCCAACAATGTATAGCATGCCATATACAATGTATAACATATATAGTTAGAACCTATACAATATCATATGTAGTCCATAGTATAGGGTTTATAACATAATATATAACATACACAAAAATCTAAAATATAAAATACAATATTCAATATACAATGTGTAATTAATATATAATGCATAATATATGGTATATATGGTATATATAATATATAATTATAGGTAATACTTAAGAATATGTTATATATAATGCGTAATATATATAGAATGCATTATATATAACACAATAGACATGTTATTAATATAGTTAATATTAAAGCACATACTGCTTCCAGATGTTCCCACACAGTCTCCCAGGCTTGCAGCCCACTGGCAAAAGGGGATCTTTGGGAACATAAAATCATAGAATAGGTAGGGTTGGAAAGGACCCCAAGATCATTCAGTTGCAGCCCCCCTGCCATGGGCAGGGATACCTCCCACTAAACCACGCCACTCAAGGCTATGTCCAACCCGGCCTTGAACACTGTCAGTGATGGAGCATTCACAACTTCCCTGGCCAACCCATTCCAGTGCCTCACCACCCTTAAAGTAAAGAATTTCTTCCTCAGATCCAATCTAAACTTTCCCTGTTTAAGTTTGAACCCATCCCAGAGCCTCCGGCCTGGCCTCAAGCAAACCTTCCCCCCCTGACCTCCTCCATGACCTCCCCCATCCCTGAGTGTAGCTGCAGCTGCTGGAGTCCTGAGATTCTGGATTTGGCCATGAGCAAAGCGCCACCCAATGCAGGACTGAGCCAGAGGATCCTGTTATTTACTGAGCAGGAAGCTGAGCCATGACCCCCCCATCCGTGGTACTGCGAGTCAGGCTTGTGCCCTGTTGCCTCCCCCAAGCCTCACATCCCCTCTGTGAGCAGCACATCTCTGAACAAATTACCTTGGATATCACCAGGGCTATTTTCATCCCGTGGTCACACTGGTCCTCACTCACTGGCAACTGCAGCATTTAACCAGGTGCTGTGTCATTCTCTCCCAGCCTGGTCCTGTTCCCTCACTGCCCGTTACCACCCAGCACTGGCAACATTGGTACCTGGCTGCTGCCTCCTCCCCGCTGTAGGCAAAACCAGGTACCCACTCATGTAAAGCTGAGGCATCACCCAGAATCAGTGAAGTTTGTTCCCTTGCTTCTGAGCAGGATCTGGCCCAGATGCAAGAAGCCCCACGTCTGTGTGCAATTGGCCTGTGAGGACATGTTCCCAGTAGGCAGGGTGGGAATGAGCCCCTCGATAATCCTGGGAGGGCAGTTTTGGGGGAAGGGGGGGCATCCTCAGCCTGAAACTCTTCCTTCCCTCTGTCCCCACAGTTAAAAAGGCAAAGTTCGATGGGCCTCAAGGTAAGTGCCTCCAGGCTGCCTGCCTGGAGGGGGTTGGGGTGAGGGACTTGGCTCTTGGGGCGGGGCGGTTGGGTGCATCAGGATCAGAGGAAGGGCAGGGGATGGCAAGGGGACCCAAGGCTCAGACTCACATCTGGAGACATCATTTGGCAAGGGGAGGGAACACACACAGAGATGGGGGTGCCCTGGGCAGGATGGGGATGCCATGGGCAGGATGGGGGGGTTTGCAGCCAGGTCACCCTTGCCAGTGGTGGGATCCATCCTGACTGGGGCTGGGGTGCTGAGGGCAGTGTGTGGGTAGCCCATGGGAGGGTGGCAGTTGAGGAGTGTCTGTGGGGGTCTCCTGGTGTTCACTTCACCCTCTTGCTCCCATAGAGAAGTTTAACACCTACGTGACGCTGAAGGTGCAAAATGTCAAGAGCACAACCATTGCAGTGCGGGGCAACCTGCCCTCCTGGGAGCAGGACTTCATGTTGTAAGTGTATAGGGGTCACTCTGGGGCCCCCACCCCAGTGCTCTGCCATGACTCCAGACCTGGGGGGCTCACCTGAGTCCTGCAGAGACTGGAATGGCCCCAGGGGGCTGCTGTGGAGGGGTTACCTGACAATTCTCCCCTTCCCAGTGAGATCAACCGGCTTGACCTGGGCCTCACGGTGGAGGTGTGGAACAAGGGGCTCATCTGGGACACCATGGTGGGGATGGTGTGGATCCCTCTCCGTACTATCCGGCAGTCCAATGAGGTAGGAGCTTAGGCATGGCCCTCCCCTTTCATCCGACCCTAGCCACACCCTTGGTTGTCCTTCGGTGGTGGCAGAGACTTTCCCACCCCTGCTTGGAGAGGGGTTGGGGATCTGGGAGCATGGGGTCTCTGGCAGTTCTCCTCACCCACATTTCCACCCCACAGGAGGGCCCTGGGGAGTGGCTCACACTCGACTCCCAAGTCATCATGACTGACAATGAGATTTCGGGCACCAAGGACCCCACTTTCCACCGTATCCTCCTTGACACTCGCTTTGAGCTGCCTCTGGGTGGGTACCATGCCCAGACCCCTTCAGGGTTGAGGATGGGAGTCTGATCCTGTAGCTCCAAAAGATGAGAGGCTGTTTTGGCGTTTGTGTGTGTGTAAATCTGTGCACCAGTTGGGGTCTTTGCTCTTGCAGATATCCCTGAGGAGGAAGCCAGGTACTGGGCCAAGAAGCTGGAGCAGCTCAATGCCATGCGAGACCAGGATGATGTAAGTCAGCACACTGTCAGGCTGGGGTGAGGCGGCAGTGGTGCTGCAGAGGGGCAGTCCTCAGCAGCCTGTCTCTCCCCAGTATGCCTTCCAGGAGGAGCAGGAAAAGCCTTTGCCCGTTCACAGCTCCCAGTGCTGTAAGTGCTGCTCTGTCCCTGTCCCACTGCAGAGCCACTGTGTTGCCCCATATCCCCACACTGGGGATGTACAGGAGTGGTGTCCATGCTTGCCTTGGGGTGTTGGACCCCAACCCAAGTGAGGCTCAGCCTCACCCCACACCCTGTCCCCAGCCCTGTTCCCAGAGTCCTGTGTCTGCTGGTGTTCCTTTGCTTTCTCCCTGCCCCACAGTGTGTGAGCCCTCTGTGGGGCTGAGTTATAGGGGAAAAGGGCATGGCAGTGGGGCTGATAAGGATGGTTCCCTGGGAAACCTGGGTGAGGAGTGGTGAAGCTGGGGTGGGGGCACTGGCAGGGAGATCTGGGGGATTTGGGGTGCCACCATGCCCATCCCTACACCCCATCTCCATCCTCTCTCGGTACTGCATCACCCAGCCACAGTCCCTGACCCCAGACCAGCTCAGTGCTGATGTGCTGTCCTGGGTGCTGTCCGCAGCCCAGCTTTGTGTCACCATGCCTAAGAGATACTGGTTTCCCCTAGCCACCTCGTGCTGCTGCCTTAGAACTGACTCCGTCCTTATTTTCTCTGCCCCTTTTTCTTTGTAGGCAGCTGGAATTACTTTGGATGGGGAGAACAGCAGAGTAAGTATCCTGTCCCCTCCTCCTCTCCCAGCCTGGCAGACCCTAGCTCTCCTCACATCTGACTGGGTCCATCTCTGCAGCAGTGTCCCAAAGACATTGGGACACGGTGGTGGCAGTAGCTGGGCTGTGTAGGGCATGGGGCAGATTTTGGGCATCCCTGGCCACAGGAGCTGTGGGGTGATCCCCTGTGGCCCCTTGCAGATGATGACCCTGACAGCACAGTGGATGATCGTGACAGTGATTATCGCAGTGAGACCAGCAACAGCATCCCACCACCTTACTACACCACCTCCCAGCCCAACGCCTCTGTCCACCAGTACCCCATGAGGCACCAGCAGCAGAGCTCCCGTGACTCCTACACTGACTCCATGCAGAGCTATGAGATGGACTACTCAGACCAGCATCCCGTCAGGTAGTGTCAGCGCAGCCAGCTCCCCCTGGACCTGCTCTCTTAATCTCACCCTTTTGGCAGGAGAGGCCAGCAGGTCCCTGGGGTGATGATGCCAAGGATGATGCTCTCAGGGTGGTGGGTGACAGGGAGGGATGCTGAGGCAAGGAAGAGGGGGAGGGTCTTGGCCCTATGCCTTTCCTTCTCACCTGGAAGTTTTCAAGTTCTTTTGGGTCACCACCCTCTTCTATCCTTGCTGGGCTTTGAGACCCTCAAGTCCTTGCTTGCCTTGCTGTGAGCTATGGCCTGCCTTGGGATGCAAATGTGGCTGTAGGCAGGGTCACCAGTCCAGTGCTTTGTCCTTGTGGTCCCAAGCATGTTCCCAGGCCAAGGTGCCCTCCCTGTCCACCACCACAGAGCCTCCCTGCCAATGTCCCCATGGCAGCAGGGGATGCTGGGGCACAGCGGGTGGTGGTGGTGCAGTGCCCGGGAACCTTGCTGATCATCTTCCTCTCCTCCCTGGCAGACGCTATGGTAGCGTTGACTCTGCCGCAAACAGGCGCAGTGACGCCGAGTCCGCTTCCGAGTCGAGCAGGCGGACCAGCCGCCAGCCTTCCCTTGAGAGCAGGCGGTCCCTAGACCTATCCGATAGGTGGGTCGCTACCTTGTTGCGTGCTGTGTACCATCGCAGAGTGCTGTGGTCGGTCCTTGCAGCCGTGGTGAGGCCAACACCAGTCCTGGCAAGGGCGGCCCCATGCCACTGCAGGGTCTCCCTGCCCTGGGCTGCCTTGCAGAGAAGCAGCATTGGGACACTCCAGGGTTTCTCTTAGCCCCATAGTAGCCCTTCTTGCTGTTGGGGTCCCAGTTCACGGTGCTGCTACCCCAGCATCTTGGTCCCGCTCACTGGGACAGCAACTATGTGGCAGCACTGCTGCCTGCTCCCTCTCATGCCAGCAGGAATGGGAACTGGATTCAAATGAGCCTCGGGGACTCAAATGCCACCCGCTCATACTGGTACCTCCCAGGGAGCGCTTGGCTGGGCAAAAGCCTTGCACAATAATTTAGGACCCTTGTGATGTGTCAAGGTCTGGCCAGGATCTGGCTGAGGAGATGGGGGTTTTCTAGACATGAACCCTGTCTTCTGCACCCCTGTACCCCAAGTCTGCCTTCCTGAGGTACCTGGATGATGCCAGTACCTGTCCCTGTTGGGAGCAGCCTGGGCATCCGCCAGCACCCTCCTTCCTGCCGTGTCCCCTGGCTCCCCACTGCCTAACCCAGCTGCTCTGGGCACAGGACTCCGCCCATCTCTTTATCCTCTTGTCCCCTTCCTGCTTGCCCACCCCTAAGTACTGACTACCAGTGCTGGAGACATGGTGTCGGCCTCTTCCTAGGCATGTCTCTGTCCTGTCTGCATGTTTGCTTATGTGAGCCTGTCTCCATGGAACACTGTGGCCGCCCTGTCCCCAGCAGCCTTCTGGGATTTAGGGAACCCCTCTGTGCTGCTGCTCTCTTGGGTGCAGGCAGCTGTGAGATGGGGGTGCTGGAAGAGCCAGTGGAACAGATGGGATTGGTGGAAAGGGGGCTGGCCTGGAAGAAACACTGGAGTAGGGATGATGGGATTAAAGGGAGATGGGGGAGTTGAGAGAGGGTATCCTTGGAGAGGGAGTGCATGGGAGGTGTACAGATGGTGCTGGGGTGTCAGGGTAGAGGCTGGGTGTGGACTATGGGCAGGACAGAAGCATGACTATGGCAGAAGCAGGAGGCAGGATCTGGCTGGGCATGCAGCCTGGCTGTGCTCTGCCCCTTTCTCTGGCAGGAGTGAGCTGAGGGGGCAGATCCTGACCCCCATATTTCTACACTCAACCCAGGTACAGGAAGGTCAGATCCCTGGGGGCTAGACCCAGCTCATGGAGTCTCCTGGGTCCATGCCTTTGACTCCCAGGATGAGGAGCCCAGTGCTCACCTAGGGCTGTGCCCTGAGGGGAACCCCGCGTCCCTCTCACCCATGTTGTGGGGACCCCGGGGCTGTGGGGCAGCACAGGGCAGGCAAAGCTGTGGCACAGCCCCACGGAGCCCTGTTCTTGTCTGTCCTTGGCCCTGCAGCCCCACGGGGAGCAGCCATTATGCCTCATCGGCGGAGCTGAGCCAGGGCAGCTCCCAGCTGAGCGAGGACTTTGAGAACGAGAGCCTGCGGGACTCGGAGCTGGATGAACGGGATGGGGACTCCTACCACTCCTGCCATAGCTCCGTCAGCTACCACAAGGACTCACCCCGTTGGGAGGAGGAGGACGATGACCTCTACCTGGAGGAGGAAGAAGAGGAGGAGGAAGAGTTCAATGAGGACTACAGTGAGAATGAGGAAGGCTTCCCCAAGGAGGAGGAGGAGAAGGACCTGCAGGAGCAGGGCACCTACGAAGCCCCTGAGCACGATGCCTGCCCCCCACTGCAGAAGTCCTCTGGGCAGCAGCAGCAACAGGTCCCACAGCAGCAGCAACCACAGCAACCCCAGCTGGTCCCTCAACTGAAGCTGCAGCAGCAGGAGAGGAAAGAGGAGAGGAAGGAGAAGGACACCTCTGCCCCCGAGGAAATCCCAAAGCCCCTCCAGGCCCAGCGGAGTGTGGATGAAGCTCCCCTGCAAGAGGCAGCTCCTGAGCCTGAGCCCCCCAAACTATCTGAGAGGTAGGAGGGAGACTTTGACCTGTAGTGTACTCGTAATAGCACTGTGCCTGGGACACTGAAGATGTTCTGGAGGTGGCTTGGGGCTCGTGCTGTGGTGCCAAAGGGCAATGTCAGGGACTTTCCACGGTGAATGAGAAGCCCACCCAGGCAAGGGGCAGCTCCTGGGGCATGATGCCCTTGCCCATGGTAAGCAGGGGCAGGGCTCAAGGCACTTGAGGCCTTGCCAGGGCTGCTGGGGAAAACCTGGGGATAGGGGAAGTGGGGGCTTGGAGCTGCAATTCCTCTCCTTTGTCTCAGGCTGTTGGCTCCCTGGATGGAGGGGATACCCTGGAGCTCAGCAGGAAGAAATTTCTCGAACAGTAGTCAATCCTCTCCCTAAGCCATTAGTAAAAGCTCATCCAAGGCCTCCTGTGTTGTACAGATGAATTATTTGGTGGTCAGGTCCCTGGTATGGCATGTGAATAATTCACAAATCGATCTCTGCCTTTAAATTATTGAACTTGTCCATTCTTCCATGGTTTCGTGAGTGCCACTGCTCTGTACAGAGGGAAAGTGTGATGGGCTTCTTCAGTCTCTTACTTTAAATTGTAGACCAGAAATTGGATATTTCTAATTTAAAAGAATGTGTAATGAGCTTTAAAAAAAAGCCAATATTTAGTGTCAAGGCCTGGCTAGAGTCTTGGTGAAGGACCATGAACTAGGGTTCATGTCTGCCTGCAGTGCTTGTTCTCTGGGCAGGGAGCCTAGGGGTCCTGTGTTGGGCATTAGTGACCATTGCTTAGTGCTGTGGGCCATAGATTAGTGCCAAGGACCCCAGATTAGCACTGATGACCATAGATTAGTGCTGGGGATGACACATTAGCACAGGGCTTGATTTGGCAGGTTTGCCTCCTGAGCTCCCCACAGCCTCATTCCAGCCTGGTTCTGGGCACACGTGTCATGTCATGTCACACCAGGCTTTCCAGGAAGCTGGTACCTGTGGGAAATTTGGTTTCTTTTCCTTCATGTTTTGATTTTATAAGGAAGGAAATAAAAACCCAACCCCACCACAGCCAGCATGTCCAGGCTGACAGGTCCCCTATGCTCAAGGTCACAGGAGTGTTGGAGAGCTCTTAACCCTAGGAGTTCCCAAAGTGGTGGGAAGAGGCCAGAGGACATCCTTCTGGGGAGATGGGAGGTGAAGGATGTTTAATCCAGGTGCTAGTGTTACCCTGACCTGGAGAGATCCCTCTGGGTCCCTTGGGTGCCCAGGCCAGAGTCTCCCAAGGGAGTAAGAACTTCTGGCTTCTCCCCATCTGCCTTGATGGTGCTGCCCTTTGCAGAGGGACTTGCTGTCTTTTTAGAGCCCTTCCTGGTAGGAAGTGTTGTGGTTTTTTTTTTTTTTTTTTTTGCCATGGCCACACTGACTCAAGGACCATCAGGATCCCCAAATTGCATCCTCAGTCCTGCTTGGGCTGACTTCCTGCTCCCTGATGCCATGCTTGGGGGTGAGCAACATGTATGTGCTTGCAGGGAGCAAGCAGAGGTGGAGGCGCAGGACCCCAAAGCACGAGCCAAAGCCAACTGGCTGAGAGCCTTCAACAAAGTCTGCATGCAGCTGCAGGAGGTGAGCAATGCTGTGGCTGACAACTGCTGGATCCTAGCACCAGCCGTGTGCTGGGCATCTTCCAGACACGTCTAATCCCCTGGACACCCCACACCGTAAGGGCAGTGGGGACCTGTGGGAGCCTCATGAGGGGCAGGGTGTGCTGAGGACCTTCCCCTGGTGTGTGCTGCATGTGGTGCGCTAGTGCGAGCTTCTTGCCCTCTCTCATGTACTGAGCTGACAATTTTTTGTTCTGTTTTTAGACTCCATCCTCCATCTTTTCTTTTTTATTTTGGCTCTGGATTTGCCCCCCAGGGCTTCGATACCCCTCCCTACCGCTTCTCTTTTCAGTTGTCCACCACCATGGCCCTTGCACCCGCGTCTCCCCTTCCTGCAGGGAAGGGGTGTAACCTGCGTGCAGGTAAGCATGTCCAATCGAATGAGCCAGCCTTCCCCATGTGTGCATGTGTGCTTGTGTGTGCCAGAGATCGCCCCACAAGGGAGGTAAAACTGGCTTTTTCCTCCCTTCTCCCTGCAAATAATCCCCTTCTTGCAAGGGAGGTGGCACTGTGGGATGTTCCCTGCACACATCCCAGCCCTGGTGTGCTCCAGCTTTTCCTGATGCTTCTCTCAAACTGGTTGTAGGTCTGTGTGGAACTGTTGAGTCTTCCCAATGCTCCCATCTCCCAGCCCCCCAAATTTTGCATGGTGCAGCCATCCCCACTGCTTTGCCAATCTGAGCGCCTCTGCTGAAGCCTGCCCAGCTCACCCTCTTGGAGATATTTTATTCCTAGTGCAAGCTCTTGGCTGGAAAGATCCCCATCAGTTTAGGAACACGTTTCTCTGCCTGCCCTGTAAACCTTTTACATGCTTCCCATGCAAGGGGAGCCGTGGTGAGGGCACCGGGGACTCAATGCTGTGCCTGTGATGGCTGCTCTCTGTCTTGCAGGCTCGTGGTGATGGTAATGGAGAAACTAAATCCCTGTGGTTCAAAGGCGGGTGAGTATGTGGGGAATTTGGTACGTTGTGCTCCCCTTCATCCTGGGTCTTGTGAGTTCCTTTCCCCTCCCCATTAGGATGTGATTAATGCACTTGTCATGGGGCTGGCATGGGGAAATGTTTCTGAGCTCTGGGCATGCTGGGGCCAGAGTTTTGGGCTGAATGCTGGTAGCTCGGTGCTTTTGGTGGAGCCAGCGGAGATGCCGCCACTCCGTGTCCCCAGGAGCTGCTGCTGAGGGGGAGCGTGAGGAGGTGAGTGTATTGAGATTGAACTGAGCTGGGGTGATGACTCAGACTTCTCTCCTGCCATCTGCACCTTGAGTGGTGCCATAGGGAGCCGTGTACCTCTCACCCAGGCAGACTGTGGGTTTGCCCCATCTTGCCACAGTGGGCAGCCCTGCCACTGACCCAGGCAGAAGCTGGCAGGTTTTCCTGAGAGCCCACCAGATCACACCAGGGTTCTTGTGGACAGGCCTGGAGGCTGTGACTGAGCTGCTCTACCTCGTCTCCTCTCACAGCAGATCAGCTTGGTGCTTGCCTTTGGTGCCCCAGAGTGAGACCCCAGCTGTCTGGCTCCATGCGGCAAGCTAAAGCTGACTGAGCCAAGTCATAGAACCATAGAATAGTTCGGGTTTAAGAGACTTTAAAGCTCATCCAGTTCCTATCCCCTACCACGGACCAGGGACACCTTCCACTAAAGCAGCTTGCTCCAAGCCCCTGTGTCCAACCTGGCCTTGAACACTGCCAGGGATGGGG
>JASSUY010005375.1:0-39789 GCA_032466535.1 Forpus xanthops | reverse complement strand
TCCCTGTGAGGGTGCTGAGGCGCTGGCACAGGGTGCCCAGAGAAGCTGTGGCTGCCCCATCCCTGACAGTGTTCAAGACCAGGTTCGACAGGGTTTGAAGCAGCCTGGTCTAGCATGAAGTGTCCCTGGCCATGGCAGGAGTTGGAACTGAATGGTCTTAAGGTCTTTTCCAACCATATGATTCTATGATCACCCATTCCTTTAAAAACTCTTTGTTACTTCTGAGGATTTGAAGATGGCAGAAATTCCTTTAATCCTATTAGGACTGATGGAATTTACCCTGTAAACTGATGTTCTCTAGATTAATGCCAAATGTGGAGTAGTCTGAACTTTAGTCTTTCTGCTGGAGAGATTAAGGAAAGAGGGAGGCAATTACAAGTGTTACAGTGGTGGAGATGCAATTACATGATTGTATACAGGATCTACAATTACAATAGCGTAATGCAGAATAGTATCAAGCTAATTATTGACAAAACCTTTTATTTCTGCTGCTAAAACTAATGTGCCAATATAATGCTAAAATAGCTGCAATAATGTGCATACATTAAAGACATTTATGTGTTGACACTGACTGCCTTAAAAAGTTGGAAAGCACTGAGCAATCCTTCCTCTATTGGCACCAGGAGGCAATATTCCTAAGTGCTTGTGCTGTAGCATCTGCTCAGGTGATGCTTTTCAATGGAGGTCTTGCCAGGGCTGAGTTTTGCCTTTCCAGCTGAGCTGAATCAGCATAGATTGCATTTCTTCATAGCCTACAGCTGCCCATAGTAAGAGTTGAGCTAAGTTGAATCCCTTGGTGGGTATTTAGCAGACCAACTTGGGTTGCGGTCTAGTTTGTTTCAATAAGCAGTTTGTTCTCTGAGGATGGTAGCTGCTCCAGAGGGTTTGGTCATACTGGAAACTGGATTAAGCAATTGCCAGGTAAATAGAGGCAATTAATTTGCCTAAATTCTAATATATGTACTTGCAAATGACTTATCTTGGTTAGAATTAATGGATCACTGTAAGAACTTGTGTTGAGTGGTTTTGTGGGATAGATGAACTGGTACGCTTGGCTGTATTTACTAAACAACTCAATGGAGTAATAACTGACACTTATGTTGTTGTGGTTGGGGTATTTTTGCATCCAAAGCTTAGCTGTGTGGTAATGCACAACTAAAAGCAATGTGGTGCCTGCAATAGATCTCTTTTGAGTGATAGGGTGAATATAAGGTGATTTTATGATTGTGATACTGAAGATGGTCTAACTTAAAAGAAAGCTTCAGAGTTGGCTCTTGGCTGACTGAGGAGTTTTTCAAAGGGAGTAGGACTGAGACCAGATTGCAATTTTGGACCTTTTTGTAATCAAGTCTGTTGTTATCAAAGCTTTAAAAACACGAGTTTGAGGTGTTACCTGTAGGTGGTTGATGAAGATGTGGTAACTGCTGTAAGGAGGAGTGATGGGCATGAGAAGAGTGATCCATCCTTTGCTGATGGCTGACTGAGGAACAGGATTATGCAAAGCACTTTGCCACCTCTTTGTGTCAGAAGATGGTGCATCTCTGCTTGATACTGGGTAATCCTTGCCACTGATGACAGTATATGTAGTCCATAGTTAAAGCACTTATTGTCACTTTTGGTTTGCTGATAGCATTCCCTGAAAGCAGTGTATGAGCTATCCCACAGCTTTGCTTTGCAAAGCTCTCTTGAGCACTGCCTAAAGGCCCAACTTATCAATGGGGATGAATTCTCTTATTCTCTCTCATCACCCCTTCTGCATCAGAAGGGATTTATCCAATGTGCTGTAACACTGAGGGAAAGATTTGCCAAGCAAACTTGGTTTGGCTGTCCCTGGGATCAGGATATAAAGGACAAGACAAACATAATGCCTCAAGTGGCAATGCGTTAAATGCTGCAAGCAGAGTTACTGATCCTCATGCAGACGGCAGTGACCATGGGAGCTCTTTCTTCTAAGCAAAGCACAAGAGGAGTTGTATGATCCTTAGAGTAAGGAGTATCTCTGACATGTAGATTAATTTTTGAAGTCACTGTTTCATCGGTCCATTCCATCCATGAAGTGTGGAGACCTCAAATGGAGTTCTTGTCCCACTGTTTGGAATCAGGTTTTCAACTTAGCCATGTCAGTAGCATACTTGTAAGAACTAAATAATTTAGGGAGCAGGGCTCTGCTTACAGGCTCACAGAATTGCTAGGTTGCAGGGACCTCTGGAGGTTGTGTAGTCAAAACTGCCACATCCTCTCTGTGCAACCTTGTGTTGGACCAACCTCGCAGTGAGCGTTTCTTATGTTTAAATGCAATAGTTTATGCCTCTGTTTGTGCCCATTTCCTCTTGCAGTTTCACTGGCTGCTCCAAGAAAAGTCTGGCTCCATCTTCTGTATTCTCCCTTCTTTGTCACAAGGGGCAGGCTTACGGTCAACTTGCTGTCCACTGGGGCTTCTAGGTCTCTCTGGAAAGACTTGGTGGCTGCCTCTCCTGACCTGCAGGCCCTGCTCTGTCCAGCAGGTCTGAGATCACAGGAGGGTTTAATGTCTTAATAGCGGATTTACTTATCTGGAGATATTTGACATGATGTTGGATTTTGATTTAGAAGAGTGGTACAGCATTATGCTGAAATCACAACATAAGCATGATGCGATGGTTGTAAGATACAGTGGAATCTCAGTACGACCTGATTGCCCATGCCAGTGTCTATATGCTCCACTGTAACAAAGAGGAAGGGTTTGTCCTAATTAGAGAAGTTCCAAACCAGGGACTGAATGAAAACATGGAAATGTTCAGAGAGGCTGCAGAGAGAGGCATCATTAGCATTTGTTTCTAGCAGTTTGCATTCTGATGCTTCATTTCTAAGAATCAGTGTTCTATTTTTTTCCATGTTAAGTCATTTTAACCAGTACTTATGAAGGACAAAGCTTGTACTTCATTGAAATCAAGTGCTGAAAGTTGTCAGGTGGAAAAGGAGAGCCTGTATATGGTTGGGAGCTATCTGGAGATTCAGTCAAGATCTATAGGGTAAAGCATGCCTGACCTTTCAGATCTGAGATATGCCTGCATCCAGGAAGAATTGCAGCTCACTTGAAACATCTTCAACATTAAGGCATTTTCTGTCTCCATCAGGAGTTTCAGGCTTGAATACCAATTAAATCTGCTGTACCTTGTGCCATCAGCATGTGACATGCCAGCTCTGCCATGGGACAGGGTGGGAGTTTTCACCAGGATGTAAGGTTGGAAGTGGTTAATACAGTCACATTGCTGGCGTTGCTGCTGATTTTTGGACATGTGGAATGAAGTAAATCAGTTTTCAATTCTCCATGGTAAAAAAGGAGATGGTGGGAGAGAGCAGCCTAGGTGAGATGTGTGTGTTACAAACCATATATGCAGGAAGCCATGCTAACCTTTGAAAGGCTTGTAGAAAGCAGGGGCAGTTTCTAAGCAGCAGTAGCCAAAATGTGGAGAGCTGCAGTGTTACACATCCCATTTTCTGTGCCATGGTACTGGTGCTTCTATAGGTGACTGGTGAAAACCCGTAATAAACCAGTTGAATGCTTTGAGCAGTTGAACGCAGCCCAGTTAGATCTGAACTAAGGAGCACTGCTATCTTCCAGGAAATGGGTAACTGCACTCTGTTTAGTTGAACTTTCATGGAATTAAACTATGGTGAAATCCACCATGAGAAGGTGTTCCGCTTATGGATCCTGCATCCAGGGGATCGGGTTATCAGGTACGCAGGTAGTGCTCTATATGCTGTACAGGCTGAAGTGGGAAATCAGGCACGTACAAGTGACTCCCTCGTAAGTCTCACTGATAGAAACTGCAGTGGCTAAGCAGAGAGCCTGGTGCTTGGCTTTGGGGGGTCCTTTGTGTTTGAATGACCAAATTTAGGTACCCACGAGGTGCTGCAGCTGCAGATGCGTTCATGGAACCTCACCATGATTCCCCAAGCAGTTCTACAGTAAAGTCCCTCTGCCTGAATTTTCCCACTGTCCCACTAATTCACTCTGCTCCTGAAAACCTTTGAACAGTGTCCAAAGGCCCTTTTTGGGAAGCAGGGCTGGGGGTTCTTGTTACCTTAATTGCTGAACATAAATCTCGGCCACTGTCAACCTCCAGTGTCTCAAATTAACAGCATTCCTGTTCCTGAGCTACTATTGAAATTTAACTCGGCCTTTTCCACAGGAATCGACCTTTAATAAATCAAAGGAGATGAGAATTCAGAGATGCAAATCAAGCCTTTTACTTCTGTACAGTAAAGTGTCTGAATTCCACAAGGTAGGAGCATGCTCTTCAGTAGATGATATACACTCATGGAATGCAATGCTCTGGAAAGTCTGCAAAGAAATCCTAGAGTCCTCTACTTACATTCCCCGAAATCAATAACCTGCGGAAGTATTGTGGTCTATAATCCATTACACAGAAAGCTCTGGAGAGCAATAGGAGCCACATGGCACAGAGCCATATATATTTAAATTGAATGCTTTGTAGAATGTGATGAATAAACATCTTGGAATAACACACCCACTTCTGTAAATGTCCAGGTTGCACCACTGGCACGAGAAGCTGGAAGAATTGCTATTACCTGGAAGATCTGAACCAATGGACTGTATGGATATAGATATGTTTGAAGGCATCTGCTCTTCTCATTACAAGGTAAGAACAAACAGGGTTGTTTCCTGCTGGTTTAGTTTCTGTGCAGTGCAGTTCTTTCTGGCACTGCCCAAGGTGGCAAATGAAGCTTGTTTTCTGAAGCTAATAACTGTGGCTGACAATGAATGTGTAACTGGACTATTCAGACCCAAAATAGTTTCAGCTGTCAAGTCAATGACAAATGTGGATCCTCGGGGCCTGTAGGATTTGAAGTTTTACTATGTAAAGCATCAGTTCAGATAGCTCTACAGGTTGTCTGGTTTTAGTATGTACTAATAGGAGACCTTCCCTCTCACCTAAGGCATCTTTTTTATGTGCTTATTAATTACTGTAGATTGAAGAAGGTTTGAAACCTGAACTACTTTAGTGTGGGATATTAATCAGGGGGAGATGTCTCCAAGCTGCGTGTCAGAGATGTCTGCTCAGAGATGCAAGTTAGGCCATTTTCTGTGTAGAGTCTTAGTCTTTGCCTTTCAGGGTTGCTTTATGGTTTGCTTAAGGAAACTGCTGCGTTTTTCTTTCTTTTTCTATTTATTTCAGTAAAACCTAATCACGTTGTAATGGGCTGAGGGTGGTGGAGCGCTTGATGCGTTTTATTGGCATCTTTTGCCTGATGCTTGGGTATGGTGTTGCTTGTCCTGAACGCGCCCTTTACTGAGCTGTTTTCAGGGTAGGGACAAAACTCAGGTTGCCAGAATCTTATTTGGGACTGGTAGAAACACTCGAGAGAGAAATGAAGCAAACTAAGGTTAAAGTAAAACCTCTCATTTCCAAGATGAGGTAGTTCTGTGTGGCTGAGGGATGGCGGCGTGGGACTTCATGTTGTAACAACTCTGATCAAAGCAAGATTGCTACAGAGCAAATGCAAACCCACAGCACCAGCTCTCAAGAGCCCAGATCAGGCAGCTGTGCAGTTGCAAAAAGGGGCAGTTACAACTGGTTTTAGCTAGTCTCAGCTTTAACCAAGAGAGGACTTTCATCCGAAGTTGCTCCATTTTCACCAGCCAGTGTTAAATGATGAGGGAACCATCTGTGCTGGGGCAATGCACTGCTATTGCTTCTATCTGTACAGGAATACTGGCCACCAGTATTACTAGTCTGCTGTTGTCATAAATACTGGTCCAGTGTTACCAGCCTCCCATTTCCAGGAACATGAGATACCTCCCGTTCTTTCGTGAAAGAGCTAAATTGAAGAGATCCTCTCCATAAGGTGGGGAATGAACAGACTCTGGCACGGCATCCTATGGAAACAGGAGATCCTTGCTGACGTAGCAGGAATAAAACGTGCAAAGTACTTAGAAAATGCAAAGATAAGCCCTTGCAAATACAACTTGCAAGGAAAAACACACTCAAACTTTTGAGTGCTTGGGACATTCCAGTAATTTTCTTTAATGGTTGTTAACAGAGGAATGTACCTAGACCATGAGAACCTGTGAAATCTGGTCTAGATAGCAGGCACTTCTCTAAAGGGTTCATTTCCCTTCCCAGATGCTTGTGTAACTCTTGGTACTCATACATGAGTGCTCTGGTGGAATCTGTATTACCACCAGTTTCCACAAGTAGAAATGCTGGCCTGGCTCGTGCTTTCTTGTTTGAACTTCTTCACACTTGCATGTTACAAAATCCCCCAGCTTTAGTGCAGATCCCTAATACAATGGAGGAGAAGGGAATGTCAACCTTGGTTTCACGTGTCTGAAATGGGAATAGCGTTTTGTGTTGCCACCTTGCCTGCTTTAATCATGTCATTCTCTGAATTAGGATGTCTAAGTCTGTACTTCTTAGCATGGCAGTTAGCCCAGGCTGCTGGCTGTTGCATGGCAAGTAATCCTTCCAAACAGGACTTGCATTCTTGCAGCAGCCATTCTGGAGATAGAGCATGAATACGTGGTGGCAGATTTTGCTTACGCTAACATAGCTCAAGTCCAGCCATTCAGAACACAAGTCAATGACAAACTGACTTGCTCATAAAATGAGTCCCTTCAGAAAGGAACTGGTGGCTAGGGAAAATGTGCAGGGTCAGAGCGTTTGCAGTGCCTTTAGTTAAATGGATTTATAGGCACTTATTCACAGCAAAAAACGTTGTTAGAGCCTGAGAGTTGCTTTGTTAGTTTTCCTTTGCCAAAGGCTGTTGTCCCTGCAGAGCTGTCGTGTGGAAATGGGTGCTTGCAGCCCAGCTACTTCTCTGTTCTGTCTTGGTCTTCACTTCAAGCTTCAGTGCTCTTTCAGTGCTGTGTACTCTCTAAAGCATGTGAGATGGTCTACTGCAGTGACTCTTCAATTTGGGTTGATAGCCTACGGCTGTAGGATAGAATAAATAACTGGAGGTAATAGCGGCTTAAATCAAAACCAGAACTTGACTCCTTGATTTTTATATTGTCATTTATTTGTGGGCATTATTCCTGATAGCCTTCTAGATATGCTTATCTTTTTCTAACTGAGAAATAGTCAAACATCAAGGATAACTTAAGAAGTGGATGAGCAGACTACCTTCTGGTTTATACCCAGCACAGATATTCTGGTATTAATAGAAGCCATGTGAGCTTCAGCTGTCTTCAGCAACCTAAGTTTGAAATGAAGACCTGAAGAAGAAGAGCCTGAAAACTTCTGGGAAGTCATTATTAGTGACTAAAAATGTCCTTCAACTCATAAAAATGTTTTGTAGTTCTTGGTGCAGGACATAAAGATGTGTTTGTTCTTTATATTGAAGCGCTGGTAACTTGTATCTGAAACATTTCATTGCACATTTCAGGATAGCTGAGTCAGAAGCAGTTCATTTTTCTAGTTCATAGTTCACTGAAAGGTTTCCATATAAGCAAAATCGATTTATATTGTTTAACTGGGACTTGCTCCTGTTTTTTTCCTCTCTGGCTGACTGACTTTGGTGTTCCTATTACTCATTTTTACCAGTAGTGCTGACGGGTCCCAGATGCAGATGAGGCTTCAGTTGTGCTGGGTACCACACCGGCTCCAGCAGAAGTTGCAAATGCACCTTTCTGTAAAGAGTTTATGATCAAAGAGCCAGGAAAGATGAGATGGGTTCAGACCCAGGAGCACAGGACAGTGAGCCTTTTTCATCAGCATGGTAAGCAATGGCCTCAAGGCCCCTCAGGCAGCCATTTACATGTGCAGCTCTATAGCCTGGAGCTGATCGTGTTCTAAGGTGATGGAGAATCAAAGCTTTTCATGCTTCCAAGTAGAGAGGGGTCTGAAGTCTTGCCTGTACTGTCACTACAGTACTCCCTCTATGTTGTTTTGATTTGAATAAGAGCTGATTTAAATCAACTCGGAAACAGGTGGACTTCTTGCAGAAGCCTTTCCCTTTAGGAAGCCAGGGTGACACACAGCTTGCCTGTCCTGCAGTGTAATTTGTCCTGACGTTTCCTGGCACAGTAAGTTCTTATTGTCACTTGACCTGTGTGACATGATTCAAAACACTTTTTCGTAATACTTCCACTTGAACTGAAAGCAGACAAACTGTCTTTTCTAATTTCAGCCCTTTTGATCCCTTGTCCCCAGTGTAAGTTCTGCTTTGCAGTGTTTCCCAGTACTGCCTGAAGTAAAAAGACGAGATAACAGCTAGCAAGCCAAAGTTTTTCCCCAGTGCTACTCAAGAGCATTCTAGAAGTCCTTGATCCTTCATGATCTAAACCTGTAGGGACTTAGCTTCAGAAGTTAACCCTGTCAAAGCAGACATTAAGATACAGAAGTAATAGAGCCAACTAACAGTAAGGTGTATTTTTGCTTGCCTCAATGTGTTACTATTACTATTGGGCATCCATCCGTTTTGTTCATGCTGGTGCCATTGAGCATGCTAATGGAATTGGGTATGCATAATTCACTCCACTTGATGATCTGGCCCTGACGAGTTTGATAATTATTCCTAATAGTAAGCACTAACATTTATTTTGGGGTGGTAGGAGACAACACGGCTGCAAAAGGTCGTAGGGTGGTTAAATGAAGTCAAGTGTGGTGGGAATTCACCAGTAAGAAGGCTGGGAGTATGACCTCTTGTTTAGTACGTGGTATAAAAGTAAACTGGTGTATTGTGTAAAATCAGCTGGGAAACCTGCTATGAAGGAAAACTTGCTATGAGACTGATTGAAGAGGGTTCATAAGTACTGTCAAAAACAACTGGGTATGTAGTTATGCAGGATGCATAGTGCTTCATCTCATTCCTTGTTAAGCATGTTAAGCATGGAAACAGAAACTTTGAATGCATTTAGGTCTCTACTTATTTAGCCTCAGGTTCCTTACAGCCTATAATAAGTCATGGATTTGAGGGTGACCTGGTATCAGCTGTCTGAGGTAAGGAAATGCTCTTATCCAGCTCCTGGTACAGATGGCTGCTGAGATTAGCCCAGGGTCATGCAAAGCAGAGAACTGAATTCCACTTCTAAAACCAAGCTGCAAACCTGGCTCTTCATTCAAGGCTCTTACCCCAGTGGGCTCATCTTTCTGCAGACTGAGGAGGCCATGCCACTTCTATCCTTGGTTAGATTAGGGAGCAGTCTGTTGAATTGCAGCCCTGCGTTTCTAGGTCAGATTTAAAGTGAATAAAAAGGTTGCTCTTTGTTTCAGCTCTTTGCTGTTCAGGAAGAGAACTGAAAATAGTAAATGGAGTAAAGAGAACCACAGAAATGCAGGAGAGGCTCAGTTTTGGAGCTCAGCTTCTGACAAAAAAAGAGGCCAAACTGAACATTTCCAGTCTAATCTCCCTGCAAAGTTGAGGTTGCAGCTGAGACACAGTCACCTGGGGCTAAGGAAGCCCCTGTAAATAAAGATCCTCATAGTGGAAATAGAATCAGTATAAAAAGATGTTACAAATGTATAGAGTGACTTTCGTGTTTCTGTATCTGCACTGTTAATTACAAGTTAGATTAGGAGAAGTGCTTTTTTAAAGCTCTGTTTGTGATAGATTTTTGTTTCTGTTTTTATCTGGTTTATTCCTCTACATTTATGTGCTAATTGCTCAGGTTTAGTTAGATGTCTGCTGCTTAAACAAGCCTTTGTAAAAGGAAACGCAAAGTAAAATCCTTTTTACAAGAGTGTCTTTCAGCTCTTTGCATGCCAACAGCTGCGCTAAAAAGTCAAAGGAATGCTCAGGCGTAGGAAGGCAGCAGCACATCATGTGAAGTTTCACAGGTGGGAGCCAGCATCTTCTCCTGCACATAGCTGGAGTTGTTTATAGCTGCAGAGAGCTGAGTGCTTATAAGGTGGGGAAAGATTTTGACTTCTAAATGTTCTATAAAGCGTGTTTTCATGCATTTCATGTGGCATCCCAATTTGAATTGCTGGCATCTTTCTAAAGGCATATTGAGAGCCATGGGAAAATGGGGTATGTGATGAACTATGTCAGAAGGAGGAGCGGTGATTTCTTTTGCTTGAGAGTGAGACAAAGGTGATCTGCAGCATGGCCTTACCCACAAGATCTCATGGCTTTAGCCAAACTGTCTAATTTATCCACCTTAAATCTTTCCTTTGGTTAAATTGAGTAATAGTATTAGCTTTGTGGGACTTTGGGAATGAAAGGGGGGGGGGAATCATGTGCAGTTGCTGAGGATCCAGATTGTTAAAGGTGTAAAGTGCTGTTATCCTGTGACTTTGGTCTGGTTTGAATGACGCAGTCAGCAGGCAGCTGTGTCTAGGCATCCTGGTGAGCTACCAAAAAAGTATTTAATATCCTAAATCCTCTCTAGGGGTTGTCTTTTGATTACCCCAGTGTCATAATTCCTGCTTTCTTTTATAGCTATTCAGAGCAGAGATTGATCCTTTTATGCAATGTTACATTCTCTGTCCCAGTGATTTTGCTGCATACTCTGAAGAACTGTTACGTTTTGCTTGCCTAGCTGCCTCTGGTGCTGGCTTTGCTTGCTCAGCTTGGCCAGGTCTTGGAGGTAGGGTATATGCTCTATAAACCTGAGGTGGTTTGTCTGTTCTGCCTTTTATGCTGGGTCTTCTTTTCCACACTGCTTTCCAGAAGAGACTTTCAAAGCCAAAAATGACTTCAGGGGGTCACCTTCTTTCTGATTTGATCTGTTAGCTCTTGCTGTGTTATCATGTGGTAGAGGCAACTGTTCACCAGAAATGGTGCAGGCAAAATCTTGTTCCTAGCTCTTTTTCTTTAAATTGAAGCACCTTTTGCCTGTCACAGGAGGCTTACTGATTTGCAGTTGCTGATTCCTCTTTCCAGATCTGATCCTCATGTCCTTATGTAGACTCTCTCTTAATATGCTATTGTCTTAGGCAGGCATCATCTGCTGTGTTTCCTGATTCAACCACGTAACCCAGTGGCTTTCAGAAGGGAGGCTGTCAGGTGCAAATTGGCAGAAACCACCAGACCACTCTTAGTTTTTACTTTCTTTAGCAATGTAGTGACACAGTATCCTTCAGGTTTCTGTTTCTTAGCAGCAGCTTACATCTTTCAAACTCAATATGTTCACGTCTTGCCTTAATTTTCCCCTTTTGAAGAATTTGATATCTTCCACCTTTCCCCTTAGGCTGTTGAAATTCTTCCTTCATCTTCCTGTGCCTTTCCAGGTTAATTTTAGCTGTTTACAGATGATCAATCTGCTTTTATCCAGCTTTACACTAAGTGGGATCTTCTTTGTGTTTCTCTTCTGGGACCCTGTCATCCCTTGAGCTTTGCCTATGTAAAGAGATAGAAACATTCTGCTGCTTGGTTGCAAAAAACCAAACATATTTTCATGTTGATAGCTTTTTATTGTCTTGCCTACTTTCAGATCAAATAGAATTATGTGGTGTCTCTTCATCCACAAGGAAATTGTAGTAGCATTCCTAGTTTGTTCTGCTAAACTTACTAGGCAGGCATATGTAACATCATACCTGCCTCTTGCAGCTTCGATTGTATGAAAACAGTGCTTTGTGCTCTTCACACATGTACATAACTTCCCAGTGACGTTCTGCTCTTAGAAGTTTCCAGTCCTGTTCCATCCAGCATCTTACACTTTCATGCTGCTACTCTCATGATGCAAGTTGCAGGACACCTGATTTCCAGGCGTGGAGGTGTGAAGGAAATTGGGAACTTGTTAAAGAAATGTTGGCAGGAAGCAGAGGTGGTAATTTTGAATAGCTCATCCAGCAATAGGGTGAGAAATCCGAATGCCAGATTTCCTTCTGATGCATGTGGCACCACTTACCTTCGAGTATCTTCAGCAAAAAAAGACCAAAATGAGTGACCTGAGCTATGTGCTGTACACATGGCAGATAAGAGCAAAGCAGTCTTCATGGAACAGCCCTTCTTTCTCTCCTCACATAAGCAGCTTCCCTGCACTGGTAGAAAAGTGATGTGATAAACCCTATTAGGGACATGTTCCTTGAAATGCTTCCCTAGAGCGTTGGCTCTCACGTATGAAGACTGACTGCACTGGCCAGTAGAGATGCTCAGGTAGAGAGGAAGCCATTCTGCCTGTTTTCCTGCAAATCTTTCCCTAAAGATCTGCAAAACATTTCTAACTGCTTCAGATATTGGGGGCACAGACATCTCTAAGGTGTGCATCCGTCCCAGCAGAGCAAATGGGAATGTGGGAAAATGGAATTTAAACAAATGTAATTTCCTGAGGGGAGTTTGTGTTCATATCAAAGATCCATTTTTTAAGTTCTTTTATGACCTCATAGCAGCCTTCTGGTATCTGAAGAGGGCCTATAGGGATGCTGGGGAGGGACTCTTCATGAGGGACTGTAGTG
This sequence comes from Forpus xanthops, assembly GCA_032466535.1. Taxonomy (NCBI): domain Eukaryota; kingdom Metazoa; phylum Chordata; class Aves; order Psittaciformes; family Psittacidae; genus Forpus; species Forpus xanthops. The sequence continues at coordinate 27,442 of JASSUY010005375.1, read as the reverse complement.
AGAGGACGAGGGGTAATGGGTTCAAACTGAAACAGGGGAGGAAACTCTTTCCTGTAAAGGTGGTGAGGCACTGGAATGTGTTGCCCAGGGAAGTTGTGAATGCTCCATCGCTGGCGGTGTTCAAGGCCGGGTTGAGCAGAGCCTTAGGTAGCATGGTTTGGTGAGAGGTGTCCCTGCCCATGGCAGGGGGGTTGAAACTGGATAATCTTAAGGTCCTTTCCAACCCTAACTATTCTATGATTAATTCTTCACAGTGAAAGGAGTACCTGAGTACAGATGAGGACAATGGTTGTGCAGCTTCCATCCCGTTTCCTGTGTACCAGGCTAGTAAATGCACTAATTTCAGAAGATTTTGTGACCTTTAAAAAACTCAAACACAGCTTGTTGGTTAATGTAATTCTGATAATTACACCGAGCAACTAGTAACTGGGCAGCTAGCCTTGACTGATTTGAAGGCTACCATTAGGACCTATCTGCTATCATTGACAGCAGCACATCCTCTCTGTAGTGGTGTATTTCCTATGGAAGGTGTGGTGTTGCTGCACAGGGCTATGTTTGGGAAGTGCTTTAAGATCTGTAGATGAAGCTGTTCTATCTAGAACATGCAAGGTATTAGAATATCAAATGGATAGAGGTTTATATTTAAGATCAGAAATAAATGATTGGCTACTTCCCAATATAAGTGCTTAGTTTTCAAGATCCACAGGGTGCAGTGTCCCAGCACGCCTTGATAAGACTTAGCTTTGAATACATGGCTCTCAGCAGTGAGTCTGTAAGAAGAAAGGTGGGTTTGGATATCAGCAATTGGTAGTACAAAAGCAGTCTAGCACCCAGTCTGATAGCACAGTTGGTTTGATTCTGAGCAGGAGCTCAGGGGGCAGAGTTGGGGAAGGCGTTGAGGGGGTGGGAAGGGAATTTTCACACTGTGCACAAGTAACATAAGCTTTTCCATTAACCTATCATCCTGAAATGTGGCGTGGATAGCAATCCATGGGGGACACTGAGAACCCTCATTAAGAGCTTTCCACAGCAAATACTCTGATCTATTGAAACAAGGGAAGTTTGGCTATATTTGTGCCAGCTACCAGCAGCAGTGCTCTGTAACCATGGCATGCTACCTTGCAGTGATGAGTAGACTCAGGCTTGCTGGGTATTTTGTGTGCATTACTTAAACTGCCCAATATCCCTCTAAAGCAGTGTCTGACTTAGGCCAGGCAGTGCTCAGTGTGTAGTTGTACTGTAATTAGTGCAGCTGTTTACAAGTGGAAGTATGATGTTGGCTAAAGTCATGGAAGCTAGCCCCATCGCGTGTCCTGTTCCCAAGGTTTTAATGCTATGACAACAGCCATGCCCAAAATAGAAATCAGGAGGCTCAGCTCCTGGGGGGGTGATTTCATCATTGGCAATGTTTTCTCCCTGAGGACCTTGTGCTGTGTGTCTGCTTTAACCAACCTTCTTTCTACCTTTGTTGCAGAGGAGCAGTCTGGCCCTAAACCAACTTCTAAGTGAAAGGTAATTGTGCTCATAAATCTCTTCCACAGGGGGTTGGCACTGTCTTTCTTTTTAAGCTAGCTATACTAGAAATCATACCAAGCTGCTGCTTGCCATGCAGTCTGCAGTGCATGAGCCCTGGCAACACTCAGGCACCTTCTTTAAGAAGTGCAAGGTAAATTGGTTGTTAGTTTGTTGAAAACCAACCGACACGCAGCCACCCTCTTTTGCTTCCCACCCATTTCATTACCTCTTTTATATATGTGCTAGAAGCTTAGAGGCTCATTCTTTAGGGAGCCTGCACAACTCCACTGTACTATGTTGGGTCTGTTATGTCAGGTCTAATACAGGGGTTTTGCTACTGTTAAAAAGGGAACAAAACTTGCAAAATGTGACCACCAAAGGAGGGTTCAAGCTGATTCCTTATCATTGGAGCTTACTATCTGTAGCTGACAGCTGGATAATCATGTAACGAGGTAAAGGTCACAGTAATCCACCACTTTGGATTCTGGCACTGCTGATGTTTCTAAATACAGTGACTCACTGTGGAGGGGGGGGTCTGTTTGGACCTCTCCCATGGTGCCCACAATGGGATGGGAGAACCAGCTCACGAAAGCTCAGTTTCCTATTTTGAGAGGGGTTGTCCCATTGCTGATATTAAATAGCTGGCTGCTCACAGCATCATCTCCATCACCCAAAATAACAGACTGACCACAAATACTGATCAGTCTCACAAAAATGACCTCATGCCATACTGCTGGGTGGGTAGAGGCAAGAACTGCTAAAGAGATACAGGATCATTGCATAGATGCCGAGTGGCTTCGGGGATGTATCCCTTGGCTGAATTTATTTTCACTGTCTGCTTCTGTATTTTGAACTGTGATCTTTTTTACTATATATGTGACTTGTGCCTGTATCTGGACTGCAGTGAACAGGCTACATCAGAAGTCTTTTTGAAAGAAGCCTGAGGGATCACTTAATGAAATGCAAAGAAATCTTTCTATTGAGTTAATCATTGAAATGGTGTTGGGTTATTTATATAGTTGCACTCACTGTTCTGAGCAGAACTGATCTGAACGGGTTGGAACAGGATGGTCACAGGAGTATAAGAAAGATGTAATAGCAAGAAAATAGGTTTTGTTAGAAACTCCGTGGTCCTGCACTGACCCTAGAGAACACAGAACTAAGCAGGGCCTTTGTTGGACATGGTACTTGCTTCTTGATTCCAAGGCAGTAAAACTCCCAAGTGTGGATAAAGTTGTTGTAGAATGGTCTTCTCCAGAAAGTGTCATTCATTGGGGTCAAGCAGCTTTTTGATTTCTGTTTTGGAACTGTTTGAATAAACATGGGTCAGATATTCCCTCTCCTCTTAAGTCGATGTAAGAGATCTTGGACCTGTACTATTACGGATCATAGTTTTAATGGCAGTGTTTTTGAAGTGTCTTTAGTTGTAATTCTTCTCTTGGAGACGATATTTTGCTGTTGTTTTCTGTAATGCACAGCATTGTTTCATGTATTTGAAAATTCTGGTTTGCCCAAACTTGGGATTTCTTCTGTCATTTTGCAGTACTATAGTGGCCTTTTGTTACCATACTCTCAAAGTCTTCTGAAGAACATCATCCCTCAATTCTTGCATCACTTCAGTGTATTTAAAAGATTGATATGTTACAGAGTACTTTAGCTCCAAGAAAGCCTAATGAACACTCCAGGAACATCAGTGATAAATAGCAAGTGCTAATAAGTCCTCTCCACATCTTTCCTCTCTATTCTCTTGTTTTAATAGGAAGGAAGAATTCAACTATTAATGTTTTTATTCTCCTTTATTTGATGAAGATATAATTCAAAATGTAATAGCTAACTGCAGAGTGCTAGAAAAGTCTAAGATAATTTATTACCTTGAAAATATGCAACTTGCTAGAGCTTAGTCTTGATTCAAGATCGTATAATTTCATAGCTGCATACTTAGGCGAATGTCCTTTCAGATATTCTCCCACAGTTATTACAGTAGGTTGGTTTTGGCCAATTTACTATTTGGTGTGAACTGGAGTATCAGAATCCAGTTTCAGAAGTAATTTATCTGTTCTGGTCTATTAAAGGAAATACTGGTAGTTTTGGGTCTGTCTTCTGAAATATTGGTTATTACAGTGTATTTATGCTGTTTTCAATTCACACAGTTGAGCATCAGATGATGAAACAGATCATAGATAACGTGATTCATTGCCATGCCAAAGCAGGATTGTTCCTGGTGTCGTATTTTATATTGCTTTGCCCAATACACTCTCCAGTGACTTGAAAGACAGATTGCCTATCATTTCCTCTTTCTCCCTAGGTAGCGTTCAGGTTCTTACGTGACTTTCAATAAGGGGTTTATTCTTTGTTGCAGTAAGCAGTTCATCAGTGTAGAATGACACTTGCCGAGTTGATAAAGATGAATCTATGTATTTCATGTAATAATGAAGCAGTTTATAAACATCAATGGCTAGATGGTGAAATTGGAAGAGAAAGTGTATGACCCTTTGACTTGCAAGGGTCTGAAAAGGTGGAGGCATTGCTTCTTGAACGTTAACCATGTAGCCATGTAACTGTATACAGAGGACAACCAGCCAAATGGGTACACTGCAGGTTACATACTGAGAGAGATTATAGAGGGAAAAGATGCGCTTTGCTGGAAGCCTTCTGCCTCAAGTCAGCAAGTCTTCCTAGCTCAAACACTCACTGCTTACCCCTTTATAGCTGTACAGAGTCTTTTCAGGTGGTTTATTAAGTGGCTGTTTTTAGAGCTCAGCAGTAAACATGAGGCTTTGCATTTCAACCTCCTGGGAGAACTCAGTGGTGAGTAGGTTGTCAGCCAGGGGAAGCTGTGGATTCAGTCCCATGTTAGGGAAGCAGCAGTGTTTTGTAACCACAATTACTAAACTCCTTGTAATCTCAAGAGGGGCTGATCTTTAGTATGAATCCTTTCCTTTTTATAACTCTTAATCTATGTAAATAAATTGCCTTTCTAACCTCATCATACAAAGTCATCTTAATCCAGGTAATGCTTTTCCTTCCTCCTCTCTTCCACAGTCCACCAAATCTAAGTCCTCAACTAAACCTTTAATTGTGTAAGACAGATTACTTTTATAATGTTTATTGATTTCCAAATTGTACTTGGTCTCTTCCATAAATAATTCCCAATGTGAAAGAGTTGCAAAGGAGAGCTCCTTCTCTGAGTGGAAAGTTTTTCTATTTTATTCTGTTTAAAAGAGCAAACCGCATTGAATAAGTATGAAACTTTAGCCTCAATAACTCCTAATGTGAATTAACCCAGGTAGCAGAAGTGATTACTGAAGTATGTACAATCCAGCCTTTATCCTGCTTGATTAACAGATCCATACACTGAATGTTGTTCTTCCTGTCGCTGGGGAACTGAATCTTCTTGCCCACGCTTCTAAATTCTGGCCAGGTAACCATCTCTGTAGGATTAAAAAGACGAAAACCAAAAAGATTTGTTCTTGGCTTTAGAAAGAGATGTTAAGTATTCATTCCCATTTGTCCTTTTGATTAAGGAATTATGCTGATACAAGCACTTCACTCATGAAATAAGAAGAAAGGGATGTGTATGTGGGCTCGGCAAGCTGAGCAAAGGGAGGAGGTGGGATCAGAGTTCCCAGCTTTCCAGCTGATTGACTGTTGTGCTCTGTGATGCAAATTACCTTTGCTCTCCTATGTGCCCATCCATAAGAAGGTGAAGTTAACTGATTTTATAAAGGGTTCTGCAGGTTACGTGAGATGCTTTGAGAACTTTGAATAAGAAGAATTACATGTACATAGGTACAGCTGTATAAATAATTGTAGGCATGCACCTTAGCCTAGTGCAGTTCCAGAGCATGGCATTGCTGCCACCATGGAAAGGACTGGAAGAAGCCCTCTGTGAGCACTTGAGTAGTTAAAGTCCGTTTGGACATTTACTATATGTTACTTTAGCTTAGCAACAAATGTGGGGTGAATCTTGGCTTAATGCATCAGTTCTGGAGGGAAGAGGGGGCATTTGTTGAGGGCTTTTAAATCCTTTTGTTCTCTTACCCTGTCATTAGAGCCAAAATGCATTCTTTCTTCTAGAGTCCTAGCTGGTTACTCAGTGTTAAGCCACTGGCATTTTAGAGTGAAAGATTCTCAGTAGCCAAGGATTGCATCCTGAGGGGAAATAAAAGGCTTTTTCAATCATGCTCTTCCTTGAAGGCAGCATACTGGGTAGATGGATGGCCGGTCAGCTTCGGATGGCACTTCTTGGGTGGTTATAGCAGCTCTGCTCTGAACACTTGTTTCTTCTCCTGCTCATCAATTCCATTTGCAAATCACTCCATTTGTAAACCATTTAATGACTCTATCTTAAAAACTATTTAAACAGTACCACCCTGCTCTTCCACGGCACCAAAGGACACATTCCCTTTGCTTTGTATGTTTTCTGTATATTTTTTTCCTTTAATTTGTTTTTCCTCCTCCTCCCTCAATTTCAGCTGTCTTTTGTGATGGTGATGTTCAGGTGGAGTAGAAAGCAAGAAGGAAAATGGTTCTCTTGATGTATTTTTACTGCACAATTGAGTGAGAAGCCTATTTGTATGTGTCGGCAGGGAGGCAGGTGAGAGGGAACAGCTGGCGTGAAGGGGGACTGAAGAAGCCATGAAGATACAAGGGAGCAGTAGTTCTCAAACACAAGTGATGTTGTCAAAGCAATATACAGGGAAATGAAGACAGTTGGGGACCTAAGGCAAAGTTGGTCAGAGCTTGAAAATGAGTTAAACATCTGTCTTCCCAGACAGAGCATTCTCTCTGGTGGACTTGATGACCTTAAAGGTCTTTTCCAGCCTAGTTGATTCTGTCATTCTATTGTGAGTGGCCCATGGTGAGCTGCTGGCTACAGAGGACAAACCTTTTGCTTCTGCCCACTGAGCTAAAAGACTTAAGAGGCCTGCACATCTTTTGATCCAGAAACGTAAGTCTTTCGATTCATGTTTCTTTTTGGATGATGGGGATGGAACCACAACCTGTTCTGTGCCATTAGGCCATGTGGCAAGGGAGTAGCTACAGTGCTGCAGCTGGAAGATGGAATCTTATATAGCCAGTATGGCTACATCAGTATTAATTAAGAGAACAGTAGAATAGAATAGCTGGGTTTGGAAAGTACCTTCAAAGCTCATCCAGTCCAACCCCCTGCAATGAGCAGGGACATCTTCAACTGGATCAGGTTGCTCAGAACCATATTCAGCCTGGCCTTCAGTGTCCTCAGGGGGCATCTACCCCCTCTCTGGGCTACCTGTACCAGTGTTTTATCACCCTCACTGTGGTGAATGTGGCTGGCAGTTCCAGAGTCGTACTTGGACCCAGAGCACAGCTATGTGCAGCTAATCCCTATAGAATTAAACTCTTCCAGCTTCTAGAGGACAGTTACATGGAAACTGCTTGCTTGGGGTGGTATCTGCTCCCCAAGTGTGCCTGAGAATTGTCAAAATCAGGACAGTGACCATTTGAATGATTTAACAGCATTGATCATTGATTTCCAGCACCCAGAGTACAACGGGTTGGCTTTCTCCAAAGGGTATGGAAAGGATTGGAAAGATTATGGTACTGTGGCATGTAGACATAGGCAGTGAGACACCTTGATCTTGACAGCGGCACTGTGGTGGTTTGGGTTGGCTTTACCCCACCTTCTGGAACTGAATGCTTTGAATGAGTTTTGCTTTTGGACGTTTGCTGTTCACTTGAGCCTGAGGAGCTCAGTTGGCAAAGTTAGCAGCAATGGATCCCAAGTTGCCTTTCCAGAACTGGTGCAGTTTTTCAGCCCTGTCTTCACAAGGGAAACAAGATTTTGGGGACTTTATTCCATGAGGATGAGCCATAAAACAGTTCTTAAAAGAGGCACTTTTCTGTTGACTTAAATTGCACTTGCCATTGCCGTTGTATGAATGTGATCTTTGCACCAGCTTGCAGCAGCGCTGTAAGCAAACATATACCACAGTTTATTTCTAATTAAAGTCTTGTTTAGGAATGGATCATTTGTCCACCAGAATGATTGATTTGAAATCACAGACGGGCATTTCATACCGGGGCCTGCTGCCTCGGTAATGCAACTTACTGCCCCCAAGATGATCTGGGGGTGCTTCTCTGTGAATCCAAGCATCTGTGACGTTAATGGTAGTGCATTTTATAATTGGTACTTGATAGTTTAAGTGGATAATCAGCTAAGACATAAATGCAGCTTACCAGGAAACAATTGAGAATTTAGGATAATAAGGCTGATTAGACACTGTTTTATGCCAGGCTCATGCTAAGATAATTCCACCAAGCTGAAGTTGTGCAAGTAATGCTGTAAGATACAGTGGTCAGGTATATCTCTTCAAATGTGTTTGACTGCCTGTCTTTGAGTAGACAGTCTAAATGGTAGCAAGCTCATGCTAGTGAGAAAGATTAAATTCCCCTCAAGTCAGGGCTGTAAGCACTGGTTTGCTGAAATCTTTGCAACTTCTTTAATAAAGAAACTTGAAAACTGTTAATAATGTTCCATAGCAGTCGTTGTTACAAGTACTTCCCTTCTGTGTTTTCTAGGCTTGATATTTTAGATTAAAGCCCGAAAGGAGGAGCATCTTGTCCAACATTACATGAACCCGTTGGCATTCATTTGGAATACTTGTTTGCTGGTAAATCAGGTGGTAATGCTCTGCAGAGGAGGGATCCACATCCATTTTTCTAATGCGCAAGTACAAGACTGAGAGCACATGATTTGTTCTGGCTCTTAATTCAGGGCTCAAGCCGAGGAACCCCGTGGTCCACTCAAGCTGTTGGGGGAAAGGTGAACAAATAAAGCTTCAAATTGCTTTCATGACTACCAGGCAGGAGGCTTCATGGGGACCAATTTAGTCTCTGGCACAAAAGATAACAGCCTCATTGCCTGGGCAGCAGAGGGAGATGATGCACAGCCTGGTGTGGCAGGCTTCATTGATGGATATGGTTTCTCATGGTGTGATTTGCAGGGACCACTCACTCTTGTGTCCCAGGGACTCATCCCAGCCCTGTTTCCCATGCTGAGGGGACTAAGAGGGGTTTTTTCTCGAGGGTGCAGTGCTTCCCTGAAACCAGGAAGCACTTCCATTGAGCAGATTGACCTGTCAGTGTCTCATTCTGGGAATGCTTAACCTGAATCATTTGGAACTAGGTGATCTTAAAGGTCCTTTCCAACCCTAACTATGTGATGATTCTATTCCTCTGTACATACTAGGCTTGTAAAATCCTCACACTCTGAGCAGTTGACGCTGTCTCTAGAAGTGCCAGCTAATCCCCTGTGTTCCTGTTTGGCTTGCCCTTGACAACTTCAGTGTCACAGGAGCAGCAGCTGGAGCTGTATGTTCAGGGTTGGGTGGGATGTGTTAGACATATGCTGTGTGTCCTGGGCTATTTAAAGGATTAATTTACATGAGCCACGCAGGTGGTGGTCCTCGTTCTGTGCTCTTTTATTCCACCACACTTAAGTACAGCATTCATCATATTCAGTGTTTGTTTTCCCCCCGAGATCCACTGTGGGTGGGGTGGGATAACAGAACAGCCTCTATGGCTGATTAGAAGGGAAGGAATGAATCCATTCCCTCCAGGAAGGGAAATGCAGGCAAAACCTGCCTGTTGCAGGGCAGAAGCCAGCTGGTCAGGCTCAGAATAGCTCAGAAGGAGCTGTAGTATGGACTTCTCTCGCCCAGAGATGACATCAGGTTGAGCGGGATAGGGGTTTCTGGGGTTATGAAGGTACAAGGGAAAGGAAATGACTGTTTAGGAAGTAAGCAACTGGTGAAGAGGTTGCTCTTTGAAGCAATCGGGTGGAATCAATGCTCTTGAAATAACCATGCCAAATTTCTTCATCTATTGTCTATGTATATTGGGCTGTTCTTTTATCTCTTTACAACAGACTTTCTTTTCTATAACGGTACTTCCCCCCCTGTACAATGAGGGTCATTTCGCAATGTCCCCTCTTTGGTCCAAGGATGGGAGATTTCACTTTTTGCTTTCTTTTAATTTAATAATTCGTGATTCTTAAGGTAAGATTTATTATTTAGCAGTACTTTGCTTGGAGAAGTATGGCAGCACTCTGGGTAACCGTTGGCCAAGAGGAAGTTTTGCATTGATGCCAGAGTAGTTTCTGTGAAGGGATAGCTCTGTTCTCTTCAGAGGTTTATCACTGACAACACGGCTGAGCTGGTTTGAGTGGTATCTGGTAAGATTGGCATCATGGTTAACCTGGGGAAAAAGACATTCACATCCTTGGTGTACCTCCTAATAACACCACAGTACCGTTTTCATCAGGGTTAGAAGATCCTTAGAGTTTTCTAATATGTATCTAATTGCAACTGTGTCAGTGAACCGACGTGTCTATGAGCCTGGAAGACTAAGATACTGATTTCTGCCCATTTTTTTCAGGTACCAGCTGTACATCTACCTGCCCTCCTATCAAACTGCTATTGCTGCCTGGGCTATACATTAGATTTCTAATAGACAAGTTTTCCTTTTCCCACCCCCCATCTTTCTGTGGTTTCATTTGTTTATGTGTGTATTCCTTCTTTTATCATGCATCCAGCAAGATAAATCCATCTGAAGAGCAACTGTAAACTGGCAGTAACTCAGCCATGTCCTCACACAGTACTTTTTCAAGGAGAACTGGAAAATGCCACTGTGGCAGCCACAGCCCAACTGTGCATCTGAAACTCCAGTGCATCCATTATGCAATTTAAATGACAAAGTGGAGCCTCAAATGTTTCTATTGCAACCAAACAAATAGACACACACTGAACATGGCCCTGCTGCTGTTAACTGATGTAAACCACCGGGAAATGTCATATTTCATGGTGCAGTTAAAAACCCAACAGCCCTGTATCAGCATGGCTGTCACATTTATATTGTAACAGTGGTTTATGGTGACTGCGGTTTTTATTGATGACCCTTACTGCCCATATAAAATATGCTTTCTTCTAGCAACTGTATTGTCAAACTGACATTGCACACACCCCTGTGCCTACTCCCCATTTAAAGCAGCTTTTCACAGTATATTGATTCAGGCATTTCACCTGGTTAGGTATTGAAAAACCAATCGACCAAACCAAAACCAACAACAATCCCCTCCATTAGTGCTAAGTTAAAACTATAAGACGAAGGATGTCAGGTTGGACAGGACCTGAAGCAGCCTAGTCTAGTGTGAGGTGTCCCTGCCCATGGCAAGGGTTGGAACTGGATGATCTTAAGGTCTTTTCCAACCCAAGCCATTCTATGATTCGTTTCTTATAGCTCCCCTCACAAAGAACATGTGACACTTAGCTTCATGGAAAGAAAGGTCAAATCCAAATGCTTCCATAGCAAGAACTAACCCAGCTCACACTAATGACTGCAGAGGCTGTTTTGTGAGATTTGGGAATGATCTCAGCTTTGGTAATGAACTGAAGACCAATCACTTGAAAAATCTGGGCCTTAGCCTTGTTCTTTCAGAGGAAATAAGCTAAGCTTATGGTTAAATAGCCATTTATGGGTATGGATAGCCAAAGACTGTGTTAAAGGAGGGAGGTTTTACTAAGCTCAGAGAAGCCAAAATGGCACGACAGTCAATAGGGTAGTGGGTTTTAGATGATTTTGGCACCTAGTTCTAGCCAAGTTGGAAATACCAGGTGAATAAATGTTCCTATGGAAAAAAACAGTATTCTATTTGCAGCCTGGCAGGAATGGGGAAGTCTACAGGCTGGTTAAGGTGGCAACCAAATAAGATTGTTTGGATTGGGTTGCTGCCTGTGGAAAGCATGTTCTGAGTGCTGGAGTATGTAATCCTCCACATTAAAACAGCCCCATTATTTAAGATGTATCTAAGCTAGTAGATCTTGAGGGAAAATCCTCCAAAACTGAATTGGTTTAGGGATGTCAGCTGGAGGCACATTGCATCTTGGAATGGGAAGTTATTTGGATGTTTGTGGTAGGAAACCGGAATTAGTTGGATAAATAAGTTATAAATGCCAGGCACCTTCATGGATCTGGAAACCTACTGAATTTCCAGTCAGAATTTGGTTTCAGCTGGGATAAGAAATGGAGCAGGCTGGATAATCATTCTAGTACATGGATGAGCAGTTTTCTAGGGAAAAGCAATTGACTGGTTTTTACCTATGGAAGTAGTTGGTGTTTATCTAGGTCTCTTCCTTGACCTTCGCAAGTAAAGCCTTAACAATGAGGGATGGATCTTCAGAGCATCTTCTTCACGTCATCTAGTAAGAAGTAGCGTGCCTCTGAGTGGATGCCTGGCCCTTACTGTGTCATTGCCTGCACACACGCAGCAGTTCTGCTTGTTTCCAGTTGTGTTGAACTTACTGCAGTTTGCTGTGCTTAATTCATAGGGCAGGTCTTACACGGTTGATCTGGGCACCTACAGCTGCCAAATTCCTTTTAGATGTGGGCTGGTCCTCTCTGCTCAGGGCTGTTCAGTGTCCAGAAATTCCAGAGAGAGTTGAATTTTTCTGGTCCTTGCCTGTGCAACTGTTTAAGCAGTATAAAATGGATGTAAAGGGGGAAATGGAGTAGCTCTGCAAGGTCATCTCTTGTGATAGGCTTTGGTTCCAAAGCAAGGCTGGTAATCCTGAAGCTTGTGAGTATTGTGAGGAATTGCCCAGTCACCTTGGCTGCATGCTGCATCCTGTTGCTTGTCTATGTCAAGTTCATAAATATGATTGTATAGTTCACAAATTGGATCATGTTCTCCCTTTCTGACTTGAGTGGAAGCTTGGTGTGGGTTCACTTGGAAAGCTGAAGTTAAAAGCAGGCGTGGAAAATGGAATGACAAATAAAAGTTCTTAACTGTTTTGTCTGAGGCAAAGTAAATTGTTTATTGACCTTTTCTTGCTTTAATGATCTCAGTCTTCCACCTCTAATTCCAGGAAGCTGTTCTTATCTGCTGGTACTCATGACTAGCAAGCATTATCCTGGACACTTGGATAGCAAAGAATTGTTTATTTACCCCATAAGCAGCTGCAGTGTTGTAGTGCAGCCTTTGAGAATGAGAAGAGCACATGATGGACACTAATTGGAGGGCTTAGACAGCTAAGCAGTACCTGCCTTGAATTATAACCTTGTGCTGAGCTCCACACGAGATCTGTAAGATCAAGGCAGAAACCCTTACTGAGAGCTAGGATAGAGAGGCTTCAAAACAACCCGTTGACAGTCCTTGAAATGCTTCAATCAAGGACGAGTGGTAGACTTGCTTCTCGACTGCATCTGCCTGTGGAAGGAGTTTTGTCATGCTGTTGGGGAATTGTAAGCTGTGTGGTGGTAGTTCTGCATTGCAAATCCTTGCAAATTTAAGAGAGTTAATCCTCAAGACTTGAGCAGGGTGATTTTTCATATGTGACGTTCTGCAGAGACTGCTTTGTAGGCAGTTCTGTAGATAGCTGTGGACTTTACAAGCATACATTGATGTACAGAAATGAAAATCGGACCTCAAAAGTACAGGCAATGAAAACAATTATGTCATTATGAAGTGTAAAAAGAAGCATAGTGATAAAATGTGTCTGATTCTTACTTTTCCTCTTTGGAGCCAAGCATTGATTTTAGAGGGACATTCATCACAGCAGTGACTGTCACATGAAGGGAAATGGTGAGGAGGCAACAGCCTGATGGAGAGTTACCTTATCGTTCTTATATGATGGCATCATCTGAGAGAGGGGAACTAGAAGTGCTACTTGCATATCACAAGATGCATTCTTGTTGTAAGGACTAACTCAGTGATGTTTGCCACTTTCCTTTGCAGTGCTGCCTGATAACTAGGCTGCTCTCAGGAGCAGCATCTTGACTTGCAACAAAGGAAGGATTGCTAGATCTTGGTCACTTTTGATGGTTTCACCAGTAGATGCCATTTCAGTGTCTGCTGTATTGAGACCCTATATTTTCTGTGTCTCTTTGAAAGGAGTTGTTGCCCCAGTCCTCCTTCTTCCTTGTAGACGTACAGCAGTTTGTGATGACACAGAAATGTAGACTATTGTTCTGTGCCAAAAACCTGTTCAGTGTCTTCCTAATGTAACCAGAGTGATTTTAGGCATGTGTTTCTCTTCTTGAACCTGCTTACAAGTCATCCTTATGGCTTAAAGAGCACATTGCTCAGTGTACTGCTTGGCCATCTGTGATAGCCCTTTTCAAATGGGGTGTTTTGCATCTGAAGATGGAAACGTTTTAGCCTTGGCCTTTCACAGAGGCACAGTCACCACAAGTACCCATTTTGTAAATAAAATATAAGGCTAGATGTAAGGAAGGAGTTGTTTGGCTTCTTGCTTCTTGCATAGGAGCCCGAGGAGGGAGAACTAGCATGGAACTGGAGTGTGATGGCTGTGTGGCTTTTCAGGTGCAGAATGACAGTGCAGGAGCCTTCGAAGACAAAGGGCATAAGAAACACAGGAAGCCCAGTTGTCAGCATAAGCAGACTTTTAGCATGGGGTATTCCCTTACAGGACTTTTTTGGGGCATGCAGGGAAAATAGTATTTGTTGTTAATAACATACGCATAACAGGTTTTCTAACCCAGTATCTGAAATACAGGTCTTACTTTCATGGGAGTTCCAGGGTTAGAGGCTCACGTGTTCCTGTACAACAAAAAGCCCTTCACTGCTATGTGTGTCTCACCTCAGTGTGCAATATTGACCCTTGAGCCTTGCTTGTGTTGCTCCTTGTATATCCTGGCAGCAGAGTAGTTGTTGTGGCTGCACGAGTAACAGAGAAAGCCTTTTACCATCTGTCATGTCATACTTCGAATTTTCAACATCCAAGCGCTGCCCTCCTGGTGTGATTGACTTCAGATCGTGATTGACATTAATAACAGTTTTAAAAAGTCAAAACCCCAGGTGCTATTTCTGACAAGGGGGGCAAATTTGGCTGATCCTGAGCCCGTTACAATAATTTAGTTGAGTCCAGGAGTCTTGATGCAGTGATATTTATGACGGCTCTGTTTCAGCACTCACAACTGCATCCTGGCTGCTGTAGGCTTGCTCTGATGCTTTGCATTTAATGCTGTGTTTTGGGGGTTGAAGAAGGAGAAGAGGCACCTGTAGAGACAGTGAAAGCCCTTGTTAGATAGTTGTCCTTTTACAGAGTGGGGGAGCATAGATGAAGCGTAACTCTTAATGCATTGACTTTACCTGAGTTTGTGTTTTGTAGATGGATATGCCTCCCTTTTTTAAGCTGTGACATGCTGGCAGTGGGATGTACAGGGAGCTGAGATGTTTTCTGCATCAAAAGATGCTCTGCAGTGGCAGTAAATCCCTGACTGTTGCAACAGACTCATTACATGCTTGAGAAAAGCAGGTTTTTCAATTAGCCTTACTTTTGTCATTCATGCCTGGTGGCTTTTTGTTTCATATACAGTAAGTAGTTATGAGAGATACAGCCAAAAAGTTTGGATTCAACTTTGAAGCCAAGCTAGGAAAAAACACTTTAGCCAAAAAGAGGGGAAAAATTGGCACACTTGAATGAACTAAGTTGGCAGAAGTAAATATTGCAGTGGTTTTAGTTGCATTGGTTACAAGAAGGGACGCAGCTGAGAATGAAATCTAAAGGAGAACAGTCTTGCCCTGAAAAATCACTGTATTACAATAAATTGTGTAAAACCATTGCTGTAGTTGAAAAGCACGTTCTTGCTGAGAACACTTTTAGAAGCAGGTATTGCACTTGAGATCATTGCTCTTCTATTCAGTAGTTTTCCTCCTTCTCTGTGTTGTTCATAATTTATCAGCGCACTAAAGGGAATTTTGAAGCTGTGGGTTTTTTTTTTGCGGTGAAATTCTAGACTTTTCAGTAATCAATACACAGGACTGTGTTAGAGTTAAGTGACTTACAAAGTTCATGGAACAGTTTGTGGAAACAGCAAGCCATGAAAGGCAGGAATTCTCATTGGACTATATAGCAACACATTATGTGAGTAGAATCATCCCAGACCGGTTTGGGTTGGAAAGGACCTTAAGATCGTCCAATTCCAACCCCCTGCCATGGGCAGGGACACCTCACACTAGACCACGTCACCCAAGCCCCATCCAACCTGGCCTTGAACACTGCCAGGGATGGGGCAGCCACAGCTTCTCTGGGCACCCTTGTACCAGAACCTCACCATTATGGTTATAAATATTGAAAAAGTGAAAAAGGAGGTAATTTTGATCAAAGTTGGGTTTGTATCTGTGAAATGTGGTGTACAAGGTTTGTGCCATCATAACTACAAGCAAAGCAGTTCAGTTATTAGTTGAAGGTTTCCTATTCAAGAACACCCTAATGCCAGTATAAGTAGACTCGTGGTGACAACACTGCGGTCATGGTGCTGGCAGTCTGCAGATCCCTGGGTTACACTGAGATGCTTCTGAATGTTCTACAGCAGAGAGCAAAGTAAAGTAAGTTTCCTGTCAGGAGACTTAAATTTGCTTGAGACTGCCTCACCTCCATTGGAAAATATCAAGGGGGGGGGGGATCTGCAAAGGGAGAAAGATTGAAGATCACTAAACTACACAATTGTGCCTGTGTGTTTATAACAAGGAGCTAATCCAACCCCAGATACAAGCTCCCAGGGTGGCTTATTTTAACAACTGGCTTCATGTGTATACTGGAAAAGAAAATGCTTGTCTTCTGGTTTCTTCAGACAAAGAACATTTAAACATTGGATACCAACTTGTGGGGCAGAAAACCATCCCTCCTGAGAGCTCTCCTACATGACTGATCTGTTTTGAACTATTATAGCAAACAGGCAGAGTGCTTTTGTGGTCAGCTGTCGGCTAACAAGGCTCTTAAATCAGTTATTTAGATATTAAACACCACCTTGGCACAACTGTTACCTTCTAGCAATGACTTTCTAAGTAGGTTGCGCTCTAGAGAGAAATGGAAGTGTCTGCTACTAGTGTGATTTATGCTTCAAGTGTTGTGTATAACTTCAATCATACTATTTGCATATTCAATTCTAATTCTTTGCAAATGAATTGCGGTCCTTTTAAAGAAGCAGGTTACTATAATGTTGAGGAAGGTTAGACCCGTAGACTTCGCATGTATGAAGAACTCAGAGTAACAATAGGATTTTTGTATGTTATCCTATGTCTTCATTCAACTGCCTTCTGCTAGAGAAAGAGCTTGTGATGAGAGAGGGGACTCGGATCTCTCTGTTAATCATTCATGTGGTTATATCGTAATGTTCAATCAAGATCTTTCTTTTTTAGCCCTGGTCAGTATGAGGAAAGTATTGTCTGCAGCTTGTCTGCAACAGGGGAGGAGGGTGAGGTTGCCCAAAGATGTGGTAAATGCTCCATCCCTGGCAGTGTTCAAGGCTAGGTTGGACAAAGCCTTGGATGATGTGGTCTAGAGTATGGTATTCCTACCCATAGCAGGAGATTGGAACTCAATGATCTTCAGGTCCTTTCCAACCCAAACCATTTCATGATTCTCTGTCTTCCTTTTGCACATTATCTGCTAATACCAGAAGATAGCATCGCTCTGAGGATGTTAGATGGCAGAGGATTCCCAACATAACCTCATAAAATAAATCTTCAACTTCAGAGTGTCAGTGATGATTCCCCACTGGGAGAGGAGTGCTCTAGAAATAACTGTTCCAGGAAGAGTGCTTTCTTGGGCTTTTATCACCAACCAAGTGCAAAGTAATAAATCCTATGAGTTGTGTTAGAAGGGATCTCTGGAGGTCACCTAGTCTAGTCTCCAGCTCGAAGGGAGCTACTGTGGAGCAGGTTAGCTGTGGTTCTTCCTTGGTGAGTCTTGGAAACCTCTGAAGTTGGAGATTCTGCAACTGCTCTGAGCAAAGTAGCTCTCTCTAATCAGAAGGTGGAATTAGTCCCTTGAATGGCAAGACCTACATTGTAAGTCAGAACACTGTAGGAGAGCTGAAGGAAATGTAAAAGTGGAAATTCCATGCTTTAATCGCTTTAAAACTCAACAGAGGAATCTGAAAATCAATTATACAGACACGACAGCAAGCCAGCTTAGCTCTTCTGAAAACAGCAGCATTTCTTTTCCTCGTTTTGCTGATCATGTCATGCGGAGTCTGAAGCAGCAGTCTGAACAAACTGGAGCTCAGGCAATGTTTTATCAGCACAACAGTTATGGATTTGTGGTTAACAGTGTATCGACCACGTATTTTAGTGCAGTTGGCAGTTTTCTCCTTTAATCTGTTTGTAATCCCTTTTTGCAGGCTTATAGGCTTTCTCAAAACATGTAAACTGCAGAGGGGATCGTGTGTTACGTTATACCAAGGTGAGCATCTCTCATGGTTAATATGGTGCCCTTCCTTCATGTTAGGACTATGAAAACAGTTTGATAAATAATGTAGTTATTACATTAAACAAAAAGAAAGGGCAAGAGCAGAGTCAAGAGTAGGTCAAGCTGGCCAGAGCTAGGTACCATAGTGGTTTGAAAATGCATGGAAAACATTGGAACAAACCCATCAAAATCTGTTTGGGGGCATGGATGCAGCCAATGGGATTGCTTTCATGAGTAATTTCTGTTTTCTGCTATGAATAAGACCAACTACACCGAAATAACAGTGACGGAGACCTTTTAAGAGATGCTGTTGGCTTTGCTGTGTGTAGAAAGTCATCAAGATCCTTTCAAACTGATTTCCACTGGAAATTATGTGTGCCTTTTGTGAGCCAATTTATCGGTGTCTTAATTTCAAGAACAAGTAATTGCTTTAAGTTGTAACTGTTAGATGGTGGAATACACACGGAAATGTGCAATGTTTATTACATCGATACAGCAAGACGTGCCTGAGACACATGTACCTGAGGTCAGGTCTTGTTTTGTGCACCACTTCCCTGGTGAACCGTACAGGCCTGCTTATCCAGAGACACATGTCTTTCTGCAGTAGAATTTGCAGGTTGCCATGAGCATGAAGCAGTTCAAAATGTGTTCTCACACTTTAATAGAGGTGAGTTCCTGCTCTTCCATGTCTGGTTGGTAATGCAGGTGTAGAAGTGGATAAAGGACAAATGAAGTGCTGTCACGTTTGTGACAGGTTATATGGAAGAATTAAACATTTCCAGGGCTTTCATTTGTGCCACATGATGTGAAATGGATGAGGAAGGGCTTCTTTTTTCAGATAAGACTTTTGTTATGGGGCAGATGGGTCACCAAGGATAGCTTAGAGTGAAATCAGGAGGGGAATATTGCTGAATCCTCATTGCTAGCCAAAAGCAGGACTAAGTGAACAGTAGTTCAATCCTGACAGAGAAACACATAATGGCATAGAACACACAAGCTTTCTGTCTTATGAGAAAACCCAGGCAGAGGACTTTGTTCTCATTGTGAATAGGCATCATACTTGATTGTATGTACAGTCATTAATATTTAAGGCCTGTATTGGTGTCATTAGCTGTGGCTCTCCCTTGCAATCCATGCCAGCTCTATAGTGCGTACATCCCTTTACTGCATTTAAATTAATGACTGAGAAGTTTGTTTCTTTCCAGCTCTCTCTCCCCTCCAATGGGTTAAACACTTTCTGTCTTCCTAACAGATGAATCAATACAAATGGCTGAAACTCCTTCAAATGTACATCACGTTTTTTTCAGTTAAAGGGTTTTTTTGATAACACTTCAGTTCTATTATGTAGTAAAAAATCCTAACCTTCCCCTAAGGTAGCTAAGTAAGATTCTCTTCATGTACAGCTAGCTAAACTGCAGCAGAGAGATAAAGTAGCTTGTCAAAAGCAACACAGCATCACTGACAGAGCAGAGGCTGAGACTTACAAGTTTCTAGTGTTCACTGGAGCGCGATTTTGAATGACTGAGCTGCTGTATCCTGACATCATAATACACACGTGTCCTTTGCATGTAGTCACACAGGTGAATGAGAGCGGTGTGTTCTGTATTTGCTGCCTGTTTTCTCATGCCACTCACATTCTTGTTCATTTAAGCAACCCCAGTTGCTGATGTTTTTGTTAGCCCCTTGTGTATTTTGGCAGGTTTTCTGAGTTCTGTGTCACTGACATGCTGAGAATGTCATAAATTGCTCACAAAAGGGCAAGAGTCAGCCTCAATAAATCCCTTCTTGAAGTCTTTTCTACACTGGGTACAGAACTCTGTGCATCATGTATCAAAGACTAGTGGATTGCTTGGTACTATAATTCAAACCTGTGAAGGAATGGGTGATGAAATTCTCTGAAGGGTTGAAAGAGTAATCTAATTTGCCTGGTAGGGCTCCTCTTGAATATGTTTGTTTGCCCCTTTCCAGAAGATCTCGATTGATCATTGGTCAGTGCTTTGTTTCCTTTTCTCTTTTACTACTTAAAAGTTACATTGCTTTCTGAAAATAAGGCAAATAGCTTGTGCATAAAGAGCAGTGTGGAGCATTCCCTCTCTATTCAGAAAAAGATGGAAACAAATCTAAAGGACTGAGTGTTCAAAACTCACAAAGGACGAATACTGCACATATATGTAAACACATAAATTCATGTATATGTGTAAGTAAAGTCACAAGCCCATGCACACTTCTTCTCAGTCACTCCAGCTGCTCTACATTCATTGTGTTCACAGTTGTGTTTATGAAGATATTGACTTGTCCTTGTACGAGCAGCAGGGGGAAGGTGATCTGCTCCTCTGCTCTGCTCCTGTAAGACCCCACTTGCAGCACTGTGTGCAGCTCTGGTGTCCATAACATAGGAAGGACATGGAGCTGTTGGAGCAAGTCCAGAGGAGGCCATGAGGATGATCAGGGACCGGAGCACCTCCCATACAAAGACAGGCTGAGAACATCAGGGCTGTTCAGCGTGGAGAAGAGAAACTGCATGGAGACCTCAGAGCAGCTTCCAGTGTCTGAAGGGGGCTACAAGGATGCTGGAGAGGGACTCTTCATCAGGGACTGCAGTGATAGGACAAGGGGTGATGGGTTCAAACTGAAACAGGGGAAGTTCAGGTTGGATATAAGGAAGGAGTTCTTCCCTGTGAGGGTGCTGAGGCACAGAGTGGCCAGAGAAGCTGTGGTTGCCCTATCCCTGGCAGTGCTCAAGGCCAGGTTGGATGGGGTTTGGAGCAACCTGGTCTGGTGTGAGGTGTCCCTGCTGGTGACAGGGGTTGGAACAAGATGACCTTAAGGTCTTTTCCAGCTCAAACCATTCTATGATTCTGTGTGCATCTCTTTTTCTTGTATCAGAGGTGGAAAAAAAATGATGTTGTGAGATGAGGATGACATTGCATGGTATATCTGTAACAAAAGAAACACTTGTTCTATGTGTTGAATGCTAGCAAAATAAAAAGTCCTCCTAGCTTGTAGGACTTCCAGACTCTCTGAGCTGGATCTGCAAGGATGAAGTCCCTGCAATGCTCTTATGGGAGAAGGGAGGAGGCAGACATCCCAAACTGATAAACACATTAGAAGGCCTTGATCTAGAGATATTAATGTTGCATGGAGTTTGGTGTTTGGAAAGCATCCAGCTGTATATTCTATTGGACAGCAGCTCAAAGACTCTTCATGTTTAGGAGAAGACTATTAAAAGTAGTGTATTGTCCACAAGGACAGATACCTTGAAGCCTTGATGTAGTACAATATGTCTGGCCAGTGAAGACAGAACAGTTAGAGAGACATGATCCTTGATGTGACTCTGCTTCCTGCATTAAAGATTGGGCATGGAGCATCGACGTTGGTCCAGACAGCTCGTGACTGACACTGGTTGAACTCTGCTGTTTAGGCAAGCCATGCATGGCATAGCAGAAGGTGAAGCTTTTTGTCTCCCATCTCTTCAGGACTGCACACGTTTTCTCAGACCCAAGAACAGGATAAATCTTACAGGGATGTGAAATTCTTCTGCCTCTCTCCCCTCTTATTACATGGTCAAAGTCACAGCTTAATCATCTCCTGGCTGTATGATGTGAGAATGATTCAACCCTGCAAGTGAAAACATACATCCTTTGGTATACCTCTTGTGACATCTACTGCCCATCTGACACTGTATTCCGTGCCTTGTACAGTGGAATTCTGATCACATACACATGCATACTAAGTCACTTTTCACTAAGCTGTCTCTGGAGTGGGAGATGGAGACTTTAAAGCTCATGTCAGGGTTTCATAAGAGTATGCATTGGTGACGGCGAGAGGATGTCTGCAGGCTGGCACAGCATCATTTCTCAGTGAAGAGTTAACACTTGGTCATGATCTTCCAAAATTACTTCAGGGTTTTTTTCAGCCTGTGCCTGATTCTTGCACCTCCTCTAAAAGATGGTCCCTATGGCCCTTGATATCACCCTTGTTTGACTGTGCAGTCCTGTCTCTGAGGTAAGTCTGCCATCTACTGAATCCCCAGTGCTATCTTCTCCAATCTAGCTTTCCACCCAAATCCTGACCAGTTCCAGTCCTTCTTTGTTTAGGAGACCTGACAAGACTAGAGCCCTCTCTGACATGCCCACAGGCTAAATCACCTTCCAAACAGCCATCAGAGTGTCAGGCAGCAGCTGAGCAAGAGCTTGTATCATGCTGCACTGACTCCTTTTATGCTGCAGATGTATCTTTCCAGAGTTCGGTTGTCAGATGCATTTTTCCAGGGCTTGTCAACTTGAGTATGATGCAGCTGCCTTCCATCAAAGAGAATTTCGGGCACTTGAGGGTAAAAGAAAGAAAGAAAGAAACAAGAAGAACTTTCAGAAAACACCAAATTGGGACATGATTGAGAAGAAAAAAGAAGAACTTCCATTCAGCTGATTGATTTCTCGCAGTAGTTTCCTTTCTGCTTTAATTTCTATGCAAGAATACTATCTAGTGTAATAAGATTCATCCCCTGCACAGTAGTAGCAGAAGCTTTTAAAAGCACTGGCACTATGCAATTTCCAGCTGCCTCCTCCCTAGACACCGCTTCACCTTAATAGTTTGATAAGCTGGAAATCCCATAAGCACAACACTCACCGTTTATTCTTTGTGTTTCAAGGTGTGCTTTGTGATCAGAAGCCTGCTCCAGCACCCATGGGGGGATCCTCTGTTGAATGGACTTTAAAGGACTCCCTCCTTCCAAGAGGAAAACCCACCACAACCCAAGTTTATTTGAACCCGTGTGGCTCAGTGATCGTTCCTGGATGCCAGCACAGTGGAACAATGGCATTTTACCTATGCAAAGTTGAACACCATTGCTGGAGCATCCCATTTTAGCTTCTGGAGGACTTCCCTTAAGTAGACAAGAAGAGAGCATGCAGGTGGTGAGGCAGCTGAGCAGCATCACTACTAACCTAGCATCTCTTCAGGCATTCCCTCTCCATGCACTGAGCAATGTCTAGAAGACCTCATATCTTTTGGGCTTCTTCACTGTAAGGCTTTCCTTCTTTAGCAGTTTTCCTTGGGATATCTCCTGTCTGTAGTAATTTTCAGTGGTATCATCTCTTTCAACCAAGTTCCTAAATATCACACTCTACGGAATGAAGCTAAGCATTGATGATATCAAAGTTAAAATTGTGGATCCCCAGAATATTAAGGGTTCTTATTTTATGCTGCCTGCAATGAAAATGCGTGCAGCTATGCCACTTGATAAGGTAAATCGCAGCCCCAGTTCTCCCTCTGCTCTCCCAGGACCTGATGTAAATTATTGTGGGCACTGAATCCCAAAGTGTAGGCTATTTCCCTTCACTGATGAAGAAGCAAAGCTGCTTGTGCTTTCAGGTCTTTCCCTTTGGATTTAGAAAGGATAATGCTTTCCTATTCAGGCACCATAAATGAGATAAGGCATCATCATCAGAAGGCAACAGAAAAAGAAAGGAACAAAGGTTAATCTTGCACTAGCTTGGCATTGCCTGGGTATTAGGAATCCACTGTCCCCTGCTACCTTTCTACAGCATGAAGAGCTGAGGCCTCATCTTGTTCTGCACAAAGTAGTCAGTTGTGGTACTTAACCCTGAAGCTGTATGAGCAATGAACTCCTAATAGAGCTTGAAATGCTCAGCCATTGTAATGTGCCATACAAAAGATGGAAAGGTCCTCATTCCTGCTAAGAATATATGTTGAATGTGCACAGAAACGAGAACAAAAGGTTTTGAAATGGATAAAGCAAACAATCATGTTTTTGCCACAAATAGTGTCAGCACATATAGGGTGACTATATTGCTCAAGAGGGTATGTTGAAGCACATGGCTGTTCACATGTGGATATGTATATTCCTGTGTTTTTTCTGTTGGTGCTCTTGTCACTCCTGCCTAGTGGTCCCATATGAGGCTTTCCAGCACTTGTGCAATAACCTTGATCTGAACCGCATCTTGTGAACATAGGACTGATAGGAAATGGCATCAAAACTGAGACATGCTTTTCTTCCTTGCAATATCTCCGTTTTCTCTATCAGTCATCCTTGGGGCTTTTCATGCAGACATCAATAAACTAGTCCCCAGTTGGTGGGGACCAAGAGAATGATGATGGACCAAGAGTTCATTGTGTGCTGCGGATGTCTGTGGCTTGACTGCAACATCTAAGGGAGATCTGATTTCCTTGAGCATATTGGGAGAAATCTGGGAAGTAGTTGGGCATTTGCAAAGATAGATCTCTGTACTCTGTGTGTAAACTATTAGCTAGGGAAAACAACTAACTAGATAATGTATGTGTTTTATTCCCCCTGGAGCATCACTTGTTTATGTTGGACAAAGAATTTGCATACCTTTAATAGGACTTTTTATTAATTTGTGACAAATGACAAAATGCCAATATATTCATCATTCCAAACCATTACAGCTCTGTGCTTTGCAAATGATTGATGAAATGCTCTGGTTCAGACTTGCACATTTCAGCCCTTACCACAACTACCATGTCTGAGGCACAGCATTCTTACCAGTTTCTCATCAGGGATAAGTAATTAGCCAATTAAATCACAGGCTATGATATCTCGTAGAGTGGAGTTAAATCAGTAATATCTAGCACTGAACAGTTTGAATCTTGATGTAGGATAAATTGAGCTCTGGCCTTTGCAGTCACCTTTGTATGGAGTCCTCTGTTTTGAGTAATGAAAAACCTGAGTTTGGCAGTCAGATGGGGTTTAGAGCTCTCTTTTGTCACACAGGTGTTGCCAGAGTGGGCTCCACCTCTACATTTGTTACTGAGGAGACATTACCAGCTTGGTTGTTAAAATCATGCCTCCCTCTTTACGGCTGAATCCTGCTATCTGGAGAGCAGGAAGAGTTTCGTCAGTACAAGGCCTGCATGACTTGGTTTTGAAGCTTTCGCAGGTTACCTTCCCCCAGTAGTTTTGGCTTCTCAGGGTAATAGTTGACTATTAACATTCCAGTAGTGTCCAGAGAGTTTGAGCTGTACCAGAGCCCCATTGTATTGTAGCTGCTGTATAAAACCATAGTGGGGAGAAGTCCCAGTTCTGCAGAGACTATGATACAAAAGGCAAGACAATGGGTAGAGTAGGGAGTGAGTGGAGGTTTGAGTCCCAGTGCACGACTCAGATAAAAAAACTAATCCTCCTCCTTTGTGATTCCTAACCAGAATTGAAGCACACCTCTGGTAGGCTGGAAGCTGAGTAACATTCCTTTGGTAGATGAGAAAAAGCTATGCTGAGTGGGTAAAGGGCAAAATGTCAACAGGGATCATAAGAATAAGTTAGTTTTTCTTTTGTCCCTGTTAATAGCTTATAGATACCATAGCAACGCTACTAAAAATGTGAGAGTTGCTTCTATTTGGACATTGAGCACCACCTCATACTTGGAATAGCTCTTTTTAGCACTCAGGGTTAGCCTGGATGCTTGGACAAGTAGGACCGAAGCAGGTGAAGTGTGTATTTGAGTGCAGAGTAACCGAAGTTGCGTATTGGTGCTTATGCTCCTGGGTCACATTTGTGCATTCCTGTGCTGGCAGTTGGCTGTTCCCTAACTCAGGAATGAATGTTTTCAGGAAGGTCCCTCCCTGAAATTGCACCAAACTCAACTGCTGCTGTTTAAGTTGAGCCCATGCCCAGGTATTTTTCCACACAGAGGCAGGGTCTCCAGCAGGGGAGCTACAAAATCACAGTGAGACCTCTTAAGTTCCCTTAAAAATAGAATCATGAAATCATTTAGGTTGGAAATGACCTTTAAGATGATTGAATCCAACCATTAAATAAAATCCCTTTGGGATTTTGAAGAAGCCTCTCTGCTGATAAAGCATGGCTTATCTATTCCTCACCCATCCTTTGGGCGCAAGTCAGACACCACCTTTACAGAAACAGTGGTAGGATCGTGAAAAGCCCTGCCTTGGGTTACATTCTCCACTGAATTCATGGAGCTGAACCCGGCTTCCAGTAGTGAGGAATTTGGTCTGATGCCTTTTGGCAGATGCAGGGGCGGATGAGGAGGGCCATAATGCTACTTCTGTGCTACAGGAAAGATTTCCTGATGACAAAAGCAAAATGTCAGCTTTGGTTGTGGTAGGGCCCTTCCCAGCCCAGCATGGAAAAATGAGTTATTGAGTGGTTCTTTTTGGCTCTCTATGACCTTTTCATGTGCCTCATACATTCAGGAAGGAACAGACTTGGCCTTTAACACCCCATTGGAGGAGGTTGATTGCTTTTTGGGAGGGAAAGTGCTCAGACATCGTCAGGGGATAAGTAGTAAGCAGCTGGTGAGAGGTATTTAGAACAGAGATGCATTTGGACATTAGTTTTAGCTGTCGCACTGATGGCCTTCAGCCTGGTTGCCTTAATGGGGCAATCTTGGCAGCCCAGAGGAGTAGGAACACCTACGTCTGTTGGCTTCCCCAGCCCTGGCTTGGACACAGTACCATTTGAGATGCTTGGACATCTGCTGCTTGACATTGCTCTTGTGAGTACTTGTGTGTGTTTTCAAATAGTTGCATATGGAATAAATGCAAAAATTCTAGGTGTGAGGAAGCAGAAGCTGCAGGTAAATACCTTTGCTCCTGCAGTGAGCAGTGAGCTGACTTACCTCCAAAGAGCTGTAGAGAAATGGGTCTCATCTGTGCTGCACTCTCGGCTTGTGCAGGCTCTGAAAGCAAGATGCAAAAAGCACCTGCATTTACTCTGGAGAGAGCTGACTCTGAGATTTATCAGGGCTTCTGTTAACTGCTGGTGCCAGACAATGCCCAGGGAGGCGCTAGGAGCTATGTCACTGGCGAGAGATATTGGTGTTATTAATTTAATGCTCTTTAGATTGTTTAACTTGGGAATTCAGATGTAATCAGATGTCAGGCTCGTGGTCCAGATTCCTAAATGAAACATGAATGTCTTGGTAGCCTTTCCAGAACTGCTGGTTGTTGCATCAACCCCACTGTCGCTGTTATGAGTTGTAGAAGCAGCCATTTTGCAAACCAGCTAATTTTGGCCTTTGCTAAAGGAGCTGGAATGAGATGCCTTGAGATGTTCCGAGCCCATCTTTTGTGAGAACCTGTGTTTTCTAATAACATCATCAAAGTCATTTTGATGGAGACTGAGCAGGAGTGGTATAAAAGCCAACAAAAGGAAGGGTAATTCCCCTTCTCATGATGGCATTCATTTGATCTCCCGATCTTGGTAGTTGCTTAATGACTGTTGTCTCCCCTCATCCTCCCCAGGGTATTCACTTTGGTCTACTTTGATAAGAAATGAGTCATGCAGCTTGGGCATCATCATTGCAGAAAAGCATCTACAGAGATCTCAATGTGAACACTAGGGTTTGTTTTCCTGGTTAAAGTCATTCTGTGGGACTCAATTCTGCAAACACTGTGCTATCTAAAGTTGCTTTGTGGCAAAGAGACAAGATTTAGACTGTAAATCTAGATGGTTATTTGTTAACAGATGATGCTCTGGAGCAACTTTATTTCATAGGATCATATGGAAAGGATCATCCAGTTCCAACCCCCCTGCCAGAGGCAGGGACACCTCCCACTAAACCATACCACCCAAGGCTATGTCCAACCTGGCCTTGGACACTGCCAGCGATGGAGCATTCACAACTTCCCTGGGCAACACATTCCAGTGCCTCACCACCCTTACAGGAAAGAAT
>JASSUY010005371.1:0-40404 GCA_032466535.1 Forpus xanthops | reverse complement strand
GCCGCCTCCCCCTCCCGCTCTCCTCAGGGCCATGATCACCCCCTGACCTCCTCAGGACCCCCCCAACCGCTTTCACCGCGCCCCTCAAATCCTCGTCGTGCCCCTATGCAGAGCCGCCCCCCCTCGCCATTTCCCCGACTGCTCCCTGAGCCCCTCAACGCTCCCTCAGCGCGTCTCCCCCCCCACCAGCACACCTTGGGACAGGTAATCCCGCCCACACCTCGCACAAAGGGACTCCGCGATTGGCTGGCTGGCGACTGACGGCCGTCAATCAGCCGATAGCTCCCCCGTGATTGGTCAGCGCGCCCCATCCTGGCCACGCTTTAGGGGGGTGTCTGTGGGTGCGTGGGTTTCTGTCCCCTCACCGGGTGCGGGCGGATACACGTGTGCGTGTGGCACTGGGCGGGGTGAGGAGGAGCAGAAGGAGGAGGAGAAGGAGGAAGGTCCCGGGGCGTTTCCACGCAGGGCTCCCATCATAGCTACCGCTTCCTCCTCCGGCCGTGACGTTGTAGCGTTTCCGCCCGGCTCGCGCCCTCGCTGCTTCCCTTCCTGCCGCCGGAGCCCGCGCCGCGCCCAGCATCCGAGGGAGCAGCCGCCACCGCCGCACCGCGCTCCGCCGCCCGCCGCGTCCCGCCGACACCATGGTATGGAGCGAGCGCCTCCGGGGATACGGGAGTTGGGCGGCTTCTCCGCCTAGCATTTCCCCCCCCAATATGCCCTCCTCTTTCATCCCCGGGGAAAGGGGGGTGGTTGGTATCGCCCGTCCGCCGCATCCTGGCCTGCGCTCCGGGCACGACGGTATCGCGCCCCTCCTTTCCTTCTCCGTCCATCACCCCGGTCCTTTCCGTTCGCCTTTGAACCTGAGGCGGCGGATCCGTTCTCCTCCCTTCCCCCCACCCCGCCTCCATCCCGCCATGAGGCGGCGGAAGGTTACTCCCCCCCCCTTGAGGCGATGGAACTGTCCTCTCCTCTCTGTCCTCCCCCCGTGAGGCGATGGTACGCTCCGCACCGCACGCAGGCACTAGGAGCTGGCGCGTCCATTTCACCCGGGGAAAGGGGGGAGCGGTGAAGAGAACGGTCGAGGCGGGAAGATTCGGAGGGGGGGACACGGACGCGGCGGGGCGATGCGCCGCCCCTCCCCGTGCCGCAGGGCGCGGCCGTGGGGTGCGGGGGGAGACGGCGGTTTCTCCCCCGAGGGGCTGCGTGTGGGGCAGGTCGGAGCCTGGCAGCAAGGCCACGATATGGGGCAGTGGGGTGGGTCCCCACCGGGAGGAAGCGCGGCCTCGACCGCATCCGCCCCGTCGAGCGGTCCAGGCGGGAGCCATCTTCCACAGAGCCGAGGGGCTTCGGGCCTGGCCTAGAAACGGCGGCCGCTCCTCGGCGGAGTGGGGCGGCTGAGGCACACATGGCCCCGGTGCTGGAGCCAGCAGACAAAAGGGGGGAAGCAAAACCCGCGGAAGGAAGCGCTCGGTCGTAACAAACACGCGTTTTTTTTTGCAGTGGCCGCTCGGAGGAGCTTTAATTTTAAGGTGCTTGCCGCAGGGATTGGTGACTTTTTGTGTTTTCTGCACGGAGATGATAAGGATATAATGCTGGGAACAGAGGAAATGTATTAAACGCACACATGCCTGTTTTCTGTGGCGTTCAAAAAAGCCCCAGTTGACCCCTTTCATAAATGGAGCAGAATAGACCAAACATCTGTTGTGCTTCAGCTGCTACCAGGCCAGGTTGGACAGGGCTTGAAGCAACCTGCTCTAGTGGAAGGTGTCCCTGCCCATGACAAGTTGTTGGAACTAGATGAGCTTTTGGGTCCCTTCCAACCCACACCACTCTGGGATTCATGGTGGTTCACTTTCTGTTTGGTTTGCCTACATTAAACATTTGTGTCCCTGTTTAACTCGGGCTGCTGACGCTGACAAAGTAGAATTATTAGTTCATACAGTTTTAACTGCTGTCCTACTTTTGCTTGAGTCCTACGAAAGCATTTGTGCAGCTGCAAACATCTGTGTGTTTTAACACAGTTGCTTAGGTTACTTCCCTTTAGTAGCGGGGTTATCTATTGAGCCCTTCCTGTGGTGTTTTCCCTTAGTTTCTTGAACATGTGGTATACCCAGTAAATAAATTTTTAGTATGTATCAGCCCTCAGACAGGATGTGCTACTAATCTCCCTGCTTCCTAGAACACCCATGTTTGAAGCCTCTCTGACTGGTCTGTAGCGGGGAGCAGGAGCTAATGAGAGTTGCAGAGGAAGCTGCTGAAAGTCTGATGAGACTTGCAGCTCTTGTTTTAAATAGGCTTGTCTGAACAAGCTGGCTACCACCTCTGCAGTACGCAAACCTAGTTTAGAGTGACTACTCAGTGTGTCAGGCTACATCTTGCTTCCGAACCGGAGAATTCCCCAGTCAGTCAGAAGTGGTATCTCTCATAGTGATCTCCTTTTTGGAACACGGTTTGGATTGGCTTTTTTAAAATGCTTTCTAGTTGCTGCAGATGAATTTGGTTTTGGGCAAAGAGTGACAGCCTTCTGGCAAAATACAGCAATGCCAGCGGGAGGGCATCACTTGGTATCAAAAGACCACTGGATTTTCTGCTTTTGTGTCTTGCCACAAGGTCAGTTTCTTTGCTACTGGATTAAATGAGTCCATAGTCTTTGGAGGACCATGCAAATTATTTTTCTTGGTTGTTAGTCAATACAATTCCCAAATCTGTGTAATTACAAGGTACATATGCCTCATATACAAGATGACAGGCTTGTGACAATTGGTAGTGTGGGTGTCTGGCATGTTCCTACTTGCTTTGTCAGACATTGCTATCAAGAGGCTCCTGCTGGGAGCAAGGACTGACCAAAGCCATCTTATGCAGGAGAGCTTGCAGACAGCCAGAGCTTGCCTGTAAAGCAGTTCAGAGCCTGCTGCTCGCCTGACTGTTCAGCATGCCCAGCCATCTCCAGGAAGGATGCTTCAATAATGAGTATCTGGGATGCTCAGAACAGGCCTTCAGAGCGTGTTTTTAAGGGTGAGGTTTAACTGTTAGGCAGCTGTATGTGTCTGGAGGGCCACAGGAAAATACCTACAGTTGCTTTGGCTCATAGTAGCTGATTTCTGTGCTGAATGCATTTCTAAGAAGCTTTGTTTTCCTGCAAGAGTTCTGTGGCATACCAGCTTATTACCTGCATTGCTTAGAAACACGAGTTTCAGCACGGGAATGGGTCCTGCTCAAGAGATCTGCCCGATTACTGGCTACTGTGGTTCCTGTATTTCAGCAGTGTTGCTGGGATTGCCTTTTATGGGTATTGCTTGTTCTGCTTACCTTGATAGCTGGGGAGTGAACTTCATGGCAGCTCTAAGAAGGTGACAATTTCCTCTGGCTGAAAGCTGAGGAAGTGACCTCCAGGAATTCAGGGGAGACTTTTTCTCTGCCTTTTTAGTAGTTGCTTCCTTACTTATCTCTCCTCATCTAATCAATAACCTTTCTTGTAGGGAGCAGGGGTGAAAAAAAAGCTGAATAGAATTTTGATTCCTTCACCCCAAAAGAAAGAAAGAGGAAAAGTAACGCAAACTAAAAAACTCAAGTCAGGCTGGCAAGACCTGCCTACAAGTGATATGCAAATAACTGTACTTCTTGCTGGTTTATGGTGTGCAAATAATGGCCTCTTACACAACAGCAGTAAAAAGGCAGTTGGTTATGTTTCCTATCGTGCTGCAGATCTGAATTCAAGCTTTGGGCTTTCAGCTGCCTTGACGAAAGTGGAGGTGTCTGTAGGCAGCAGAGGACATGGGCCTGCAGAGCCTTGGGAAGTCACTGGTCTCCTTTGCCCAGAGAAACTGACTGCCCCATCCCTGGCAGTGTTCAAGATGAGGTTGGATGGGGCTTGGAGCAGCCTGGTTTAGTGGAAGGTGTCCCTGCCTGTGACAGGGGATGGGACTGGATGAGCTTGGTCCCTTCCAATCCGAACCATTCTGTGGCTTTCCCATGCCAGTGCTGGTTTTTGGGGTGATGTTAAACTAGTCACTCCATGCGTTTCCTCCTTTCTTACTCAGTAAGGTGGGGGTGGCAAAGTTAGATGGGTTTTCTTGGATGCCCAAGTAACAGATGAAAGCAAAGCAGTATTTAAGATCATTATATTTTTAACCACCCACATTTTCAGCTGGCTTGTGGGCCGCAGCTAACAACTTTTCAGAGGCCTGATTTGGCAAAACCTTCTAGGTCTAGGTGCTGATGATGTCCCAGGGTATGGCATGGCAACATAAGGGACAGTTTTCTAAAGGCTGCTGTCCCAAGAGCAGTCAGATGGCAATAGGTTAAATGAAAAAGTGTTTGTCGCAGGAATGAACCATGACACATTTCTGAGTCAGATGGGAATGCCACATGGTTACACAGGCACTTCTGGCAGCACCAGTGGATTTTGAAGGTAAGTATGAGGGGTGGTATGCTCAGCATAGGGGAAACAAGGTATTTGCTGAAGAAACGGAGACCCACATACAGGGCAGTAATGTGACTAGCAAACATGGGAGCACCCAGTTCTCAAATCTGCCTTTTCAGTTAGACAAGGCATACTTTAATAAATCTTAAGTGTCAATTCTGGAAAAATTGATGATGTTCTTCCAAGGAGAAAAGTTTCCGCTTGGGTAGCTATGGACAGTCCACACTGGTGTATACAATGTGTGCATGGTTCCCAAACAAAACAAGGCAAGAACTGGTTCTTGAATTGTCTCTGTAGATAACACATGCACAGGCACTACTATGGAGGGCTCTGATCATGGGAAAGAAAACCCACGCTATACAATTGTCAATCCTTAAAACCAAATTCAGTCTTTCAAACTTGTCTTGAGGCAAACTAAGTTGTTAGTTTAAAGTCTTCTTTGGCTGTCTTACAGTCAAGGAAGGAACAAAGGACTTTTTCTAGGTAAAATACTTAAGCATTCAAAGAAAATACTGGAGTTCACAGCACTTCCTGACAAAAGAGGAAGCAGATTTCACTGTTTGAAAGTTGTGTTTGAGTGCAGCCTTGCTACAAATCCAGTTTATCAGGTGTCTGGTGTGTTTCTCACTCCTGAAGTGGG
This sequence comes from Forpus xanthops, assembly GCA_032466535.1. Lineage (NCBI taxonomy): Eukaryota > Metazoa > Chordata > Aves > Psittaciformes > Psittacidae > Forpus > Forpus xanthops. The sequence continues at coordinate 35,341 of JASSUY010005371.1, read as the reverse complement.
TTTCTGTATATGGGGATTTTCTTGAGAAAGCTTCAGATTATTCTTCAGTGTTCCCTCATTTAGATTATATTTCAATTGTGGAAATTTGATTGGTGGTAGAGGCAGGACGTTGGAAGCTCTTAGTGGAGGCAGCTGGGGATGGCTCTTGCAGTTGGAAGCTGGATAGACAGAAGGCTCTCTCTTCAGGCTGCCCCATGGAGCATTCTGTTCTCACAAGGCTTCTGCAGTGCTCTGCACTTAAGGCAGGAACGGTGTCTTTGTGTGGGGAATAAGAGCCACTGTGTTACTGCAGCACATGCTGACGAGGCATTTAATGCAACCATTACCTCATGTGCCTACAGCAGTCTGTATGAAAACACAATGGGGATACTGGTGGAAGTGCTTCAGAATTATATATGAGGCCATGCTGCCCACAAGACACTGCCTTTGCAATAGCAGCATGGAGGTGGGGGAGGGAAACTCATGTCGTTTTTGCTGATTCCCTCAGAGGAACTTTGTCCATTCTTGCTAGAATGTCTCCCTGAAGATGTTGTACTGGCATCATTTTCCTATTTGATGATTAGGTGGCTTGCAGTTAAGGTCTTCAAGACCTCTAGAAACAGGCTGGCTACTTGAATGTGATCTTTTCTCTGCAGTTGTGTCCCAAGAATGGCTTTAAGTTGATGTTGCCTATGTTATGGGTTGATCTGTCCCTTCAGCAAAACATCACCCACTGATGGTTGAGTATCCCACAAGTACCTGCAACTTGTACTGCTCAATGAACAGCCACCGACAGAATCATAGAGTCAACTAAGCTGGAAAAGACCTTTAAGATCGTCAAGTCCAGCCTTAGGCCATGCATCAGTCCAGAGTCTGGTAACTGCTTTCATGCTGAAAAAGGAGCAGAACCAGGTTAGCTGTCACAACTCTGTGGTGCTCAAACCCGAATGCAGAAAATAATAATGAATGTGCTGTACTGAATTCTCTGAGCAGAGCGATACTGGACCAGAAAGAGAAAATCCAGACTAACAATCATATCACAGAATCATTGAGTGGTTTGTGTTGGAAAGGGCCTTAAAACTCATCTAGTTCCAATCCCTGCCATGGGCAGCGACACCTTCCACTACACAAGGTTGCTCCCAAGGCTCCTCCAACCTGGCCTTGAACACTGCCAGGGATAGGGCAGCCACAGCTTCTCTGGGCACCCTGTGCCAGGGCCTCAGCACCTTCACAAGGAAGAATTTCTTTCTAATGTCTCATCTCAGTCTCCCCTCTGTGAGGTTAAAGCCATTCCCCCTTGTCCTGTCCATACAGGCCTTTGTCGAAAGCCCCTCTCCAGCTTTTTTGTGGGCTCCTTTAGGCCCTGGAAGCTGCTCTAAGGTCTCCTTGGAGGCTTCTCTTCCCCAGAAGAAAAAATAAACATTCTGTCATTGCTGGTGGGGTGAAGGCTTCTCACCACCTATTTTCTGGGCAGATCAGCAGAGACATGGTTAAAATATTGATTGAGGATATATATTTCAGTGGAGCATTTCAACTTGTTCCAGTGCTCTGAACAGTCATCCTCTTGCTACCTATACACAAGGGTTGCAAGCCACCTTCCAACAAAATCTGCCTAGGGTCTGGGTTTTTTCTTTTTCCTTTTTGAGTATGTTTATGAAGCCAGCAGTGGCTGGTACAAGCCCACAGTTGAAGAGGGAGTCCCACAGTTACAAAAGTAGATACCCCTTTGTGGAAGCAATTACTTGCACTGGGAGCTTATGGGTTCATTTCAGCCCATACTGTGACACAGTTATAGGGTTTTCTGAGATGGAACAAGTCTGCATTGTCCCTAGCAATATAATGGCTGCTAATGTCACCCTGTGTTTTGAACCCAGGGGTTGTACAGCAGCTGTGAGAAGGAGCAGTGCCAGCTACTAACAGCATTTTGCTTTGGAAAGCTGAAAAGAAAATAGAGTTCTTATTCCTGCCCCTTCAGTTTCTGGTCAGTCCCAGTTATCAGCTGCAGTTTAACAGTGAATTTGGAGTTTCCAGACTAAATACTCTCAACATTTTTGGAATCTGAACTGACTTGCCAGCAGTGCTCAGTTTCTTTATAAGGCAACAGCTTGTCTCCAGATTGGGAGATGTTTTTGGCTGTGCAGTAGCATATGCATATGCTCTCTGCACAGTTTGCATTAACCTACAGCTTCTTTGCTGCTCCTTGCTTCTGCATCTCTGATGAGCATTAACCTCTTCTAAAGTTGACTTCTGGTTGTTGTAGTCTTGGAGCAAAGATCAAGAAGTGACAAAAGTAGAGCTATTTTATGCAATTACTAGGTGCATTCCCATGCTAGTTCAGGCTTTCTAAGCATTTTCTACTTAGACTTTTAAGGGCTTTGTGACTAAAAACTGAGTGTTGGTACCTGTTGTCAGCTACTGAGGTGCCACTATTTAGAAGACATCAGGGAAATAAAGGTTGTCTTGAGCTCAGTGCAGGTTTGTCCTTGGTTTCCAGTAGTTCTAGTTGCTGCACTCTTTGCTTTATTAGAATAACCTTGTCTTCCCATAGAGCTCTTGTCCACACCAACCATAGGGACAGGAAGAGAAAGACATTAGTTCTGTGTCATGCTCAGACAATGTGCAAGTCTCCCACTATGGAGGAGGTGACACAGGTATGAGTCACTTTGAGTCCATGTTTGCACTTTTATTTGGATTTATCTTGGAATGGATCTCTCCACTTACTTTCCTTGCCTTATTGGTGATATGCATGCGGGTGGCTGTCTGCCAGGCACAGTGACTTTCTCCCTGTTCTCTTATCCCAAAGTGTAAGGGATGCTGGATAGATTAGCCCTAATAAGGAAGCCATGCATTAGAAATCTTGAGGGAGGTCCCCTTGTATTTGAGTAACCCCCTAAAGAGCACTGTGCTCCATGCTAGAGAAAAGCTTCTGTCTCAGATTCACTGCTGTAGGATATTGCCCTGGTTTTGCATGATCAGCACTTGCTTTAAAATTCCATGGTCATAGTTACTGCCAGCTATGCCACCTCTCTTCACTGGGTTAGCAAAGCTATGCCAGCCTCTGGAAGTTACAGAAGGAGACATGTTGGTAGGAAAAGGACTCATCTGAGGTCTTGCAAAGTAGGCATTGGTCAAGGCTTTAAGAAAAAGTAAGTACATGAACACATTAAGTAGTTGTCCATCAGTAACCATCTCCCAAGGACAACCGGTTGGAAAGCTAGCGCCCCTAACCTCTGGTTTTGCAGGGAACTCTGCTGTGTCTTCAGAACACTTTCACTCTGGCAAGGTACAGTGTCATTCTCCTCCCCAAACGATTTATCAAATACACATTTTGGGACTGAGCTTAAGGAAAATCAAAGTAAAGAGCAATCTTTAGTCCTTTTCAACCTTTACTCCTTTTCTATTGGTGTCTCTGTCATAATGCTTTACCTGACCCTGTAGTAGTGCTGACTGTGCTTTAACAGTGTTGTGTGGGAGTTTACACAGATATGCTAATCTGTGGTACAGATTAGCATATCTGAAGATAAAGCCATTTGGATTTGGAAGGCCAGCAGGGGAAGAAGCAGTATGAGAAAGGAATCTCGCTGTTTACACTGCATGCAGGGTTTTGAACAGACAAATAAGTGTTGAACAGCCTTCGGTTTGATCTTTACTGCTCTGGCCAGGATGTCCTTCCAGCATGACCTCCCATATTTGCTATTACACAGCTGCTTTTAAGCTCTCGGACTTTGTTGCACTCTGATAACAAAATGCAGATACAAATGCTTCTATCCTGCCACCTTTTTTTGGTCTCATTCCCAAAAAAGCAGCAGACTGAAAATGCAGTTCCTCTTGTCGTTCTTGCTAGGTCTCATCCTCTTTATTCTGTGTAGCTGCCTTTAACATCAGATTGGTCATGCTGCATCTGCACCTCCTGTTACAGCTAGGACAGGAAGTTACTGCAAAGTAACTACAATCTCCCATCAGACTTCAAGGGGAAAAAGACAGAAAGGCAAGCAGCTTGCTTTGAAACACTGATGAATTGCTGGGAAATAGACACTTTAACTGTTAGTCTTCCAAGTTGTCCCTTTAAAACACTGAATTCAGAACAGCTTCTGAAAGTTGGCTTGTTCAGCTAAAAACCTACCACTGCAGTCCCAGTACCTCACACAACATCTCTCTTCATCTCTAAGCCAAGTCCATGTGACAAGTGTGGAATTTGGCCACGTTTTACCTCTGTTCCTAAAGCTGCTAGCAAGCATGCTAGACATGGCTAGGATACTTTGAACAGAAGATTCTCATAGACTTGGTTGTCTTGTCAGCCTGAAGTGGGTAACAAAATTCAGCTGCTCTAATATCAAAGGATTTGTCACAACTGAACCTCAGAGGACAAGGGGTGGACATGCGTGTGAAACTACCCCAAAAATAATGTTCTAGTATAAGTAGGATTGTGCCTTCTTTGGAATAGTTTTGGTTTGGCAGCTGCCTGTGGGCAGCATCGAGACTCCGGATTCTTTACTTGGCTTGGAAAAAGAGGGCCTGCAGCCTTTCCTGACGCGACTCTCTGGCCACTGGTGACTATTGCCAGTGTCGACTGCCTTCTAGCCCTGCATTTAAGGGAGTGTGGTAAAGGGGTTGTGAAACTTTGCAGTGCTAGCCCTAAAGGTCTTTGCTCTTGTCTTTGCAGGCATCTGGAGTACAAGTTGCTGATGAGGTATGCCGTATTTTCTATGACATGAAAGTACGGAAGTGCTCTACGCCTGAGGAAATCAAGAAGAGGAAGAAGGCTGTCATCTTCTGCCTCAGTCCAGATAAAAAGTGCATTATTGTGGAAGAAGGCAAAGAGATTCTGGTGGGAGATGTCGGTGTGACGGTTACCGACCCTTTCAAGCACTTTGTGCAGATGCTTCCCGAGAAGGATTGCCGTTATGCCTTGTATGATGCAAGCTTTGAGACCAAGGAATCCAAAAAAGAAGAGCTGATGTTTTTCTTGTGGTAAGCCATCTTCCCTGCTCACTCATTCCTAGCATGCAGTCCAAGCACTGTGGGCGAGGTCTTTGAGAAATGGCAGGCTTAAAGTGAGCTTGTTTTCTAAGTCATGAGACATTTCACTTGTTCATCATCCCTAGGATACTGCTTCTCTCTCTGTTGGATAATAATGTCACTAACTGCACTCTTTCTGGTGTATTCCATTAGGGCACCAGAACAAGCACCCCTCAAAAGCAAGATGATCTACGCAAGCTCCAAGGATGCAATCAAAAAGAAGTTTCAAGGTATGTAATGCACCTGCTGCTCCTACATGTGCCATGCTCCTACAATGCTTGCACAGCGAGGCTTAACCATTTGCTAATTGTTCTGGGGTGGTCTTTTGGGGGGGGCTAGTGAGACTTGAGAACTTCAGAGGTGAAATGCCCTGTGACAGAGCTGAAGTGAGATCTGGCTATGCCCTACACTGTCTGACTGAATTGTAGCAACACTAGAGCTATGCTCAGGACAAGAGTAGGTTTTGCAGTGTGTGACACTGTATTTGTGCTATACAGAGCAGCACATCTGCACCCTACAGATGAGAAACCATTAGATTCCTAACACAGAGCTGGGTTTTGTGCAGACCTGCCTCTATGGTAGAGGACTCTCAGCCCTGTGTCTGATGAAATACACAATCTCGTAAACTTACTGTGCTGTACTAGTAGTAATTAACGATCGCTTTAGAGATGCAGTTGGGATTGCTCATTTCGAAAGGCATCACATCTCCAAGTGGAGAAGCAAAGTTCTTCTGTCAGGCACCAATAGCCAAGGAGTAAACACCTTGCTGCAGCATTCAGAAATTTCATGCTAAGTCAGTCTGGCGCGTAGGCAGTTAGCACTGCCCCCCTTCAGTTCCTGCTTGCAGTGTGCAGGACTGATGGGATCATTGTGCAGCAGTGCCAGCCAGTGGGCTGGAAATACTGCATTCAGCTCTGGGGCCTCCAAAATAAGAGGGACGTGGAGTTGTTGGAGTGAGTCCAGAGGAGGCCACGGAGATGCTGCGAGGGCTGGAGCAGCTCTGCTCTGGAGACAGGCTGAGAGAGCTGGGCTTGTTCAGCCTGGAGAAGAAAAGGCTCCTTGAGAGGAGGCCTTAGAGCAGCTTCCAGTGCTTAAAGCAACCAGCAAGAAATCTGGAGAGGGGCTTTTGACAAAGGCCTGCAGGGACAGGACAAGGGGGGTGGCTTTAACCTGACAGAGAGGAGATTGAGATGAGACATTAGGAAGAAATTCTTCCCTGTGAAGGTGCTGAGGCCCTGGCACAGGATGCCCAGAGAAGCTGTGGCTGCCCCATCCCTGGCAGTGTTCAAGGCCAGGTTGGATGGGGCTTGCAGCAGCCTGGGCTAGTGGAAGGTGCCCCTGCCTGTGGCAGGGGGTTGGAACTGGATGAGCTTTATGGTCCCTTCCAACCCAAGTTATTCTATGGTGAGACTTGTGTGCTGCATGTGTGGGAGCTAGAAAAAAAGAAATCCTGAAGAAATTCTGCTTTTCTCCACACAAGAGAGGCTTGGGTGTTGGGCTCCCTTCCCCCTCCCTCCCTTCACTTACAGCAGCGAAGTCTTTCTGTTCTTTACATCTCAGATTCTCACCATGATTCTTTCACCCACATTCCCTGAGCCAGCAGAAGCTGAGTCAGCCATCTTAGTGTGCTTGCGTGTAGCTCCCTCCCCTACCATCATCAGGGTAGCACTAGAAATGAGAGCTTTGCTTGTGAGACAGCCTGCAGTGAAAAGACCAACAGTCTGAGCACTGAGCTAGTGAAAGCTTTCTCCCTGATGTTTCTGTGTTGGTATTTGGTGTGCAGCCAGATGTCTGCTGTGACATATCAGGGGAAAACCATCCAAATACCTGAGCTGAGGCAGGACTTACCTGCTTGAGTGACCAGATTGCTTCTTCTAATATTACTAGCAAGTATGTTTGATTGATTACTAGCATGTGGAAATAAAAATGCATTATTGAGTGTTTTGCCTCTTTTTTAGGCATAAAGCATGAATGCCAAGCAAATGGGCCAGAGGACCTCAACCGAGCTTGCATTGCTGAGAAGCTAGGAGGCTCCCTAGTCGTAGCTTTTGAAGGAAGTCCTGTGTAGATGTCATACAGTGCCACAACTCTACAAGCATTCCATGTTTTAATATATCAGTTATGTAAAGCAACTATTCTAGGCCAGGGTTTCACTAACTGTAGGGAAGCAGTCTTGTAGAATAAAGTAGATTTTGGAGATGTAGCTCATATGTACAAATGACCCTAAATAAATCAAATCTAAGGACTTATCTTGGTGTATTAATATTTGCATTGGTTGTCCAGCCCAATTATGTCCCCAATGGTTTTAACACTAAAGGTCTCCAAAAAATTGTCGTCCAATGGAGCACTGTATCATGGAATGAAAGTGGGGGGAGGTGAGAACAATCTGGATCCTGTTCTGGCTCTTCTAAATTGTATCAAGTAAAATTCAGCCGGTCTTCCTGAGGCTGCTGGCCAAATTGCCAAACTCAAGAACGTTTCCCCCTGTAACTGTTTAATACAAAACTTCAAACCTGTAGTTAAATGTTTGGCTAAAGCAACCTGTTGGCACCAAAACGGGTTAAATTCTTAGTCCTTTCAGTTGCAGAGCAGCACTAATAAAGGCTACTTCTGAAGGCAAATATAGATGAGACACACTTCTGTTTTCCTGGAGAAACAGTCCTCACCCACTTCTCTTGTAAACTCATGGTGCAGTGATAATATTTAAAGGTTCACTTGTTCTGTAGGTTCAATTTTGTTGTTATGAAGTGTCTTGAGGTCTTTCCAGCCTGAGTGATGCTATAAAAACTGCTTTTCTGTTGACATAGTTTCATTTAGAACTACCTTAGTTTCTCTAATAACACACTTACTAGCAGATCGGATGCTTCTGAAGCTTTTACAAATGCAGATCCGTATAGCAGCGCTCTCCAGTTATGGGTAGTACAATGAGGAGGAGCCACGTCTTTAAAAAGTGGTATTCTCAGCCCCAGTCCTTGGTCACTTGGTCCATTTGTCTGTAATTACTCTTGATTTAACTTAGTAGAACCCATCAGCCTGACTAATACGGCTTGATCTGGGCTTTTTTGTCTGTTAGCTTCTTTAATTCTGTAGAAATGCATGGAAATATCACCTACTAGAAAGTTTGACCTGAAATGCCTTTTGTATGGGGTGGGGGGGAGGGGGTAGAGAACATTCCTGTGCCAGCTACAGAGATCTTAAAAGCTTCCATGTTTCACCAGTGGTTGATTAAAGCTGTTTCCTTTGTGTAATGTGTACATGGGAGTTGCATAGAGTTTTCCTGTATGTCTGTAGAGAAAAAGAAAAAAAAATAACAAAACCAAAACCCTTAGCCTCCAGTGCGTTACTGTTACTGTTCTGTGCGTGCCAAATTAAAAGCCTAAATAAATGGGCTTTCCCCTCCCCTGGGTCAGTGACTGATTCCTCTCCAGCCTCTGGATTAGCCTGGTGCTTGTGGGGAGCTGGTACCCCTTCTGCAGGTACTGCCCTGTGCTGCTCCCGGTGGGAGAAGGGATGGGGGGAAGCAGGCTCATCAGCACAGCGTGCAGCTTGCTGCAGGCACTAGCTCCCTGACCTGGTCTCTGTTTTAGGTTCCAGACCCAAGTTTCCATGGCTTGGGGAGTTTTCTGGCAAACGTTTGCTGTCTGAGCAGGAGAAGCCCGGGACGTGTCAGTGATTTTGTGCTGCATTCCCTGTAGAAACTTCTCTGGCCAGGCCATTGCAGGCTGCCCCTTCCTCAGGCCAGATGTGCAGGGACAGAACAGCTGTGCTGTCCTCACAGCTCCTTGGCAGTGAGCTGCTGCCTCGTTTATCCATGGAGCCAAGGAAATAATGGTCCATTGCCTGTCTCAGCATGTGCCTTCTCTGGCCATGCTGCATGGTTAAAACTTGCCATGAAGGACAGGCATTTCCTGCTTGCTCCAACTGGGCACTCAGGTGGATCACAGGGTTGGGAGCACAAGGTTTTCCAGTGCAAAAGTCCCACTGGATTGACGCTTTGTGATTCTGAGAGGAGCGAACCAGCCTGGCTTCAGCTGGTGCTTTAGCCCGTGTTCAGCTCTGAGCTCACTTTATTTGATCATCAAGAGCTCCTCCTTGCCTGTGTGTCTGCAGTACAGGTCACTGTCCAAAGTCCATGTTGAGATAAGGTGTGACACAGCAGGAGTGGTGCTGCCTGACAAACAAAGGGGACTCCCAGCCAAGGTCCAAGTGGTAACTAGTGCTGCCAGAGCCAGACTGCAGGCGTCATCCAAGAGATACCCAGCCCAGGTGACGCCGTGGTGGACTTCTGCCTGAGATTTCCTTACTTGGTTAGAAGATGGAGCTGGAGACCTTGCAAAGGGAGGATGTCAGACCTGGCAGGTAGGAGGGAACTTCCCACAACAAAGTGGGGGCAAAGTGCCTTAGTCCTGGAACTTGGAGGGATGAGAAGTCTGAGGAGGCACTTGAGGCCTTGGCTGGGTGTGATCCCATAGTTTAAGCAGATCTAAGAGGTTCTGGCTGCTTTTAGGACCCTCACAGCAAGCCCTGAGGTATACTGGCCCTGAAACAGTGCTCCTGCACTCCGGGGCTGGCAGGAGCTCATAACCTTCAGAGCTATAATGCTTCATACCTTCTCCATGTAATGGAGTTAGTGAGCCGAACTTCACCACCTCCCAAGGCTGTTGTCCTTCTGTGGTTGGAGAGGATAAAAAGCACAGGGAGATGTTTCCTCATGTGATCCAAAGGCTTCTGATCCTTTCAATTAAGGTTTCAGTTAGTTTCTCTGGTTGGACTTGATGATCTTAAAGGTCTTTTCCAACCTAGTTGGTTCTAGGAAATCACCCAGAAGTTCTGAAAAGGTAAGGCAAGCAGGGAGAGTCATGAGGAGTGCTTCCTACAGCTTCTCTGATTGCTGGGGGGAGAAGGTGATTTCTAACAATACTACCTGAAGAAGAAAACGGCGTTCAGGTGACAGACGTGGCTCATTGCTACGCAAGCTCAGCAGGCCCAGAGCCCAGCTTGGCTGCAGCAAGAGTAGAGCTGCTAGAAACCTTTTCAAATCCACATGCAGGCAAGAGTTCCCCCAGTTTCCAAGAGTTTCATGCTGGGAGAAGATGGGGATGAAAGATGAGACTGGTAATTCCGGCTGAGCATGAGCAGATGGTGCAAACATGATTTAGCTGCTCCAGCAAAAGTGAGCTTGAGTATCTTAAGCTGTGGCTTAGGCTGAAAGGTAAATTCCACTGTGGCTGAAACCAGCAGAAGGACCCAGTGCTCCCATCCAAAATCACTCCACCTGGGTGATTGGTTGGTCTTCATCACTGAAGTACCTGCCTGCAGCACCCAGATCAGTCCTGCCCTGAGTCAGACGCTGACAAGGGGACAGTGTGGCTTGCCTGGAGGAAAGATAGACCTTGCCCTTTGAGAGCAGGCAAAGCCTATTGTGGTACATTGCAAAGTCCCCCCAGCTGCTGCCGAATCAGCCCTGCATGAGGGCAAGGCTTGGGTTTCTTTTAGCCCTTTGGGATGCCTTTCCCTTTCTACCAAGGTGCTGAGAGAAGAAAGCAAATCTCAGTGATGCTGTGCCAAGTATCAAAACTTAAATTGTCTTTCCCCAAAGAGAAGTGTTTTTTTCTGCCCCTCTCTTCATAAAGTAGCCCTGGAAAGACACCGTGTCACCCCATGCAGGGAACACTGAATCTCCTCTTGTGGGGTTTTTGGAGCCCTGTCAGAGCTTACCTCCCATGTGCACACATGGGATACCAGCCACCCCCCTCGTGTTGGCTGGTTTGGGGCTTTGTTACTGCTGGTGGGTTTGTGCCTGGGTAACTGCTCTGTTTTGTGCAAGAGCTCACGATAAAGGAAATCATTGTTGCAAAAGCAGAAAACTGAAAAACCCAAGTGTTGGTGGCTCCTGATGCTCTGGGGCCCTTCCTACCAATGGCTGTGGGGAGTGATGGTTACCCCAATACATTCACAACTCCCTCCAGCCTCTGGGGTTGTCTGGGGTGGTTTCTTAGAAAGCCTGGTGAATTCCAGGTGATCTCCACAGCCACAAGGTGCCAGGCAAGGCACACTGCTCTGCAGTGAGAGGAGAGGGTGGTGGCATTGAGGGTTGAGGTCACCGATGGTCCTTGCATCATGAGGTCCTCCCCATGCACCACAGAGAAGGAGAAACCAAAGGATAATCTTGGCTGTGGGGCTGCTGAGCGAGTCTGTCCCTCCACCATGGGCAGATGGACCTGCCGGAGCACTTGTGGGGTCTGTGCATATGTGCACATCCACACAGCGCTGCCTGTGTGGAGCCTCTGGTGTCTAATAGAGGTTGAGTGCGCACTGCCTTCCCCAGGAGCAAAATGGAGATGGGTCTGCCCCTCATCCCCCTTCCTGGCATTGACTCTTCGCACATCCCTGAGGGACCCAGGACTTCTGGGGCCTTTTCTCTCCCGCCCCTCTCAAATCCTGCTGATGTCAGCACCCAGCTCAGCAGCTTTATTGTGGGAGACAAGCACTGAGCCATCACGTGGGGTCTGCCTCTTCCTACGAGCACAGCCAGGGGGGAAAAATGACAAAAAAAGAGAGAAAAAGATAGAAATATAAAAAAGGGAGAGAAAAGGGAGAAAAAAAAAGAGAAAAAAAGAAAGGGAAATCAGGGGATAAAGACAAAGAGCTAGGAAAAAGGGGAGGGAAGGGAGAAAGAAGAAAGAAAGGAAAAAGGGAAAAAAGAAAGTGGAAAAGAGAAAGGGAGAAAGAAAAAAGGGGGGGGGGTAGGAGGGGGAAAGGGAAGAAATGGAAAAAAATAGGAAAAAAAGGAAAAATTAAAAGGGGAAGAAAAAAGGGAAAAAAAGACATTTTAGAAAGGGGGTCAGGGAGGGGGGAAAGAGAGGAAAACGTCTGCAAGAGGAAAGCCACAAGGGGAGAGTGGAGCAGAGCGCAGCAGCACCCGGGGCCACCACCACACAGCAGTCACAGGGACCCTGACCTCACAGCAAGGAGCAGCAAGACACAGGAGCTCGGTGAGTGTCAGTACTGGAGGAAGCAGTGCTCTGCTTTGGTTGTGTTGAGGAAACACCCGGGCAGGAATGACTTTTGCAGCGCAGCAAGCAAGGAGTGCGGGGGTAAAGGATCTATCACTGACCAAAGCTGGGGCCTTCTTCAGTGATGCCAAAGAGCTGCCAGGCCTGAAAACTTACAATAAAAAGAATAAATAGAAAACTGAAGCAATGCCGAACTCTTCGCTACGTCATTTTAATTGCATCAACACCCAGCAATACAAACAAGCAGATGTGCCAAGAGCCACCCCTCACGGAGCGGCTCCCTTCCTTCCATGGTGGGTCTGACTGTCACGCTCCTTCCACTCCCAAAATAACCAGGAGAAATAAACCACATAATAACAATAATTGCACCGGTTGCTGTACAAACACAGTCTTCCCTTTTCACACATTCGTGGGCTCTGTCGTGACAGGAGGGTGAAGCCCCGGTGCCCATCCCGACATGGCTGGAACAGGTTCCCGGGGAACAAAGGCTTGTACAAAACAGTATGAAGATTTCCTTACAAATGGTTTTTTTTGGGGCGTTTTGTATGTTTTTTTTTAAGTTTCAAAACTAGGTTTTGGGTCACTAATGGCTTGTATCTTTTATCTACAGTGAATTCAGCATATATTTTTATCTTTAGGAATGTGTAAGGCATTTTGGTAAGTTGAACAGTTAAGGTCTAGGTCGCACACTCGTCAAACTGAAGTCCCTTCCTTTGAACTGTCCTCTTGTCCCTGGGGAAGGAAAACAGAGGTGAGTGACTGAGCTGGGTCTCAACCTTCTTATGGCAGCTCAAGCATCAAAGCACTCCACACATGGCTCAGCTCCTGCCTTCTGGGCAGGGAGAACCGTGACCACTACCCATGTGTGCTTCCCAAAGGTCCACCTTGCCTCTGGTTTGAAACCATTGCCCGACACAGGCTTCTTCCCCCCCACCTCCACCAGCATCAAGGTGGGGATGACCGTGGTCATCACAAGTACCGTTTCCTGAAGCTGTTCTTTCAACTTCTTCACTGTTTCTCTCTCTTTGGCCAGTTGGTCCTGGGTGACCTTCAGTAGCTCCTGTAGTTTAGTTGCCGCCTGGCCCAGGTCCTTTGTTAGCCTTTTCTCTTTTTCAAGTCTTTCCTACACGGGAGCCAAAAGAAGGCATCTGCTTCAGCCTCCCTTTGCCATGTGGTGACCTTCCCCCCTCCTAAACACCTCAGGGTCATCTCAGGTCTGCACCAAGCCACCTTGGTGGCCACAGGACCTCCAAGCTCCCTACTTGCCAAAGGGGCCAGGCATCACCCCAACAGCTACATAGAAATCACTCTGGCCCCCTGAAGACACCATGGGCTGAGAAAACCTCATGATAGCAGAACAGTTTCTCAGTACATGACAATCACCTCCCTTATCTTGGCCAATGTGATGAAGTGCCTGTGACTTGCACCCTGCTGCCCTCCATAGAATCCCAGACTGGTTTGGGTTGAAAGAGACCTTAAAGCTCATCCAGTTCCAGCCCCCTGCCACAGGCAGGGACACCTTCCACTAGATCAGGTTACTCGAAGCCCCGTCCAACCTGGCCTTGAACACTGCATGTTGGAGCTCACAGCCAGCCCTAGGTAGAATGCTGCTTGCAGGAGAGCCATCTACCTTGCCCCACCATCCCCAAGGGTTTTAGTCCTGCTCGGACATGTCTGAACACCAAGTGCAGGAGATCAGGGCAGCCAAATCACCTTGAGATGCTGGGCCTCCTCTGTGTCTGCAGCTCCTGCGTTTTCAGCCAGTCTCAGCTTTTCCAGCTCTGCCTGCAAACTGCATGCTCTGCTCTGGGCCTGTAAGGGGACACACAGTAAGCACACAGTGGCAGTCACCTCCCGCATCCTGCCCTGTACATCCCCTGCTCCCCAGCAGGTCTGCCCTCCGGTGAAGGGTTAAGTTATACAGCCAGGGTTGGATGCGAAACACAATGCATTGCTTTTGCTGACCCAGCTTTCAGCAGGAGGATGGCGTTTCCCACCAGATGCAGCATGAAACCCAGCTAAAGCCCTAAAGGGAAAGAGCTGGCAAAAAAACCCTGGGGAGACTGGGAGAGAGGCGATCCGGGGAGCCAGCAATGCCAGCCTGGCTTTAGCACAGCTCCTGCAGGAGGTTCTTCAGATGTGTAAAGGAATATGGCAATGCCCAAGATGGGGACAGGGATGGGGAAAAGCTTTCAGATTAATCCTTCAGATTAATTCCTGGGCTTCAGTAGCAGCCAAGAACCCACCGAGGCTTTGCAAACCCTTGTATCCTCCTCGCCTGCACCCACCTCCTCCAGCTCCTGCGCCAGCTTCTGCTGCAGCACTTGCTCCTTCTCCACCAGTGTTTCGTTCTGCTCCAGCTGGGTTTTCAACTGAGTTAGGAACAGGGAAAAAAAGCCCAGAAATAAGACTTAAAATGACACAAGAGATGAGCTATGGTGACACCACCGAGAAGTGACACTGCCACGAAAGCTGAGCTAGACAGGAGAAATGAAAACTGAGCCTTCCCAGGGCACCAAAGGGCAACAGGTACAGGAACCCCCTCTCTGCACAAAACCAGTGAAGATGCTGATGGTGAGTCCCAGGCTTGGGTTTGCATTGCAAGTTTTACCTGCTCCTTGGGCAGGTGGGACTGGGGACACAAGGCACCCCATAGTGCGGGATCCCTGGCAGTGTTCAAAGCCAATCTGAATGGGGCTTGGAGCAACCTGGTCTAGTGCTGTCCTTGCCTGCAGCAGGGGGTTGGAACTGGATGAGCTTTAAGTTACCTTCCAACCCAAACCCATCTGTGATCCTATGATTCTATGACCCTGGCAGGTCCCTGTGCCCAGGTGAAGGATCCACACTTAACAGGGTTAAATCAGAGAGACAGAGCCCAGCTCGTGGCAGCACCACCACTGAGATGCATTAGCTGAAAGGGAACAGCTGATGATGATGCCCTCAGCCTGGCTCCAGTGAGATTTATGGAGTCTGTAATCCTAATCCCCACTGGGTGAGAAAGGATCCTGGTCCTCTGCTGGCGTTCCTGCTTCCTCCAAGGAGACCCAAACCCAAAGGGGCATCACGACGTGGCAACATCAGCCCAAGGGCTTGCAGCATCCACTGCCTGCTTCCTGCTTAATCCTGCTAGCCCCATGCTGTGACAGAGGGCTTCCAATGGGAACAGCACAGTGAAAGCCAGCTGGTGACGTGTTCCCAGTGGGAACAGGACACGTGGTTGTAGGGATGGGGGCTGACTTCCCCCAGCACACAGGGCAGGAGACAACACAGCCGCAACAGCAAAGCCACATGTGGTTCTCCATGCAGTTAGAGACGGTGAGACGGGACAAGGGACGTGGTTAAGGGTCAGCGGTCTCACCACCCTAACCTCGAGGGATGCAGGCTCGCTTGAGGCAGCTCGTAACCCCACTACTCCATCCTGTACATGGCTCTTCACCTCACTCAACTGCTGCCTGACCTGGAAGGAGGACCAGCAAGCCTGGCTCAGTTGCACATCCCCACCCTGCAGCCTGGCCAGGTTGGACACAGGAGCTTGCAGCAACCTGCTCTAGTGGAAGGTGTCCCTGCCTGTGGCAGGGGGTTGGAACTGGATGAGCTTTAAGGTCCCTTCCAACCCAAACCAGTCTGGGATTCCATGATCTAATGAGATTAAGGCTAATGATGCCCTCATGCCAAGAGACTGCACTGACCTTCACCGTAGCAGTTGCAAGGCTAGGAAGAGCCATTTTCCCAAGGGAAACTGTTCTAGCTCTGTTCCGTGAAGCTCTGTAAGTCAGCAGTACTGCTGAGGATTTTAAAAGCCATCTTCTGAGCCTCTTATAATCACAGTATGGATTTAAAACCCGGAGTCCCCATGGTTTTATCAAGTCTGTTGGCTCTTCCAGCCCTATATCCCAGCCTTCTTCCTCACTTCCATGCAGAAGCCCAGATCCATCCTCCAGCTCCCCAAGTGACCCCTACATGAGGTCTTCACAGCCTCAGTTCTCCCATCCAGAAGTGGATGAACAGAGGGATGCTAAAGGCACCCAACTCTCTGCCTCAGGGTGGTATCAGGATAACCAGTGCCCTGCAGTGGGGTGGCTGCTACATGCCATACATGTGAGCCTTGCTGCTCTCCCTTCCTTCCCACCCCCCATCACTGGAGGAATCTCCTCCTGGGTCCCAAACAACCCCTTACCAGGGCCAGCTCCTTGCTCTGCTTCTGTGTTTCCATCTTGGCTGTCTCCAGCTGCTCCTGGGACTCTGACAAGAGTTGCCTCAACTGCCAAGGAAGAACAGAGAAGTCCATTTATGTGATTGGATTTGGAGCCCTTTGGCCCAAGGAAGCATTTTCATGACACAAAATCTTTCCACTGAGGCCGAGAATTACAGAATCCCAGAATGGTTTGAATGGAAGGCATCTTAAAGCTCATCCAGTTCCAACCCCCTGCCACAGGCAGGGGCACCTTCCACTGGAGCAGGTTGCTCCAAGCCCCATCCAACCCGTCCTTGATTGGATTGGTTTTCTCCTGCAAAGCTGCAGATCCCCAGGGCACTCCCCCACATCTCAAGAGCATGGATAGGCAGTGAGGCTGGCTTAGAAGAATGAAGCATTTGAGAAGGTAACGGCCGCCACACTTACCACTTCAACTTCTTTTGTGTAGTTTTGGCGTTCAGAGCTGGCTGTCTTCAAGTGATTTTCCAGTTGTGTTTCCAGAAGAGAGGTGTATTCCTTTAGCTGGATTAAAAGGGAGGAAAGCAGGAGGGAGTTGACTGAGGTCCAATACCTGCCAAACATCCCACGGTCCAAGGCCGCCTTCCCCAGGACAAGACAGGAGATGGATTCCAACCCAGCCCAAGCACAGGATGCACCCCTCTGGCACCTGCACAGGCACCTTCTCCACTACCCAAAAAAACCTCACCTGCTCTGTGCTCTGCAGATCTGCTTTCAACTTCTCCACCATGTCCTCAAGAGATTTCAGCTGGAGCTGCGACTAAACCAGAAAGGATCAGAGAAGGTCAATGACCACCATCTCACACGGACACTGAGCATCCTTCATTCAACTGAGTACCAATCACTGCTTCATTCCCACTTCATCCTGTACCTGAGTGCAGAAGACACCTGACACCAAAGCAGAGCTCCACAGGCTGCAGGGCAGGAGCTCCACCTCTTAGGGAGGATGAATCCAACAAGCCCAGGCTGTAAATCATGGAGCAAGGCAACAGCTTTTGCCTGCAGGACTTTGGCTGGCTGCAGTCGCCTTCCAACACCCCAGAAACTGGCACCAGACTCAGTGCAAGTTTCCTACTGAAAGTGCCTTTGGCTTGGAAGCAGCAAGGCAGACTTTCCAATGAGGTGTCATGGGTTTTGCTATGAAAAGCAGCCAAGCATGGGGTTTGCATTTAAACCTGGACTGCTTTGTGGAGAGGATTCGGCTGCTGAGCTTTTGGGATAGGAGGAATTCACCTCTTCTCCACAGAGAGGCAGGGCTGCTCCGGGACACGCTCTCACCACCACACGTTCATCCCATCACGCACACCACCAGCAGCCACGTCATCCTGGGGCAATCCTACACCCGCCCTCAGCAGGAGCCAGCAAGGGCTGAGGAACCAACGACCTCTGGTACAAGAGCCCTCCCAACTCCCTACAGCCCCAGTTAACTTCAGAACCCCACAGGATGGATGGGGAGCAGCTTCATCTCAGTTCTGCATTCAAGACGGAGGAGGTAACTTAGGTCTGCTCTGCAGCAGAGGCACGGCCAGCCAAGTTCTCCCAGACTCCAGCTAAGTCACGAGAGCTCACAGAACTCCCTTCCCACCAAGCTCCTGGGCAACAACAACAACTCTCTGGCTGCTGCAGGCTGGCTTTTAACCAGGAAGAGCCATATGCAGAGCTAGACACACAGCTGGACCCAGAACTATGTGCAGAACGTGGCTTGGACCTCAGCTCCTTCCTGAAGGCTCAACGAACGCCAAGGTCAACAGGTTTTGAGAGCAAGCCAAGACCTTCTGATAATGGGAGTCCAAGAGCCCTGCACGTGCTCTCCTCCTGTTACGCCAGCACCCACCAGGAGGGCTCAGCCCCATTTCCAAGCATCCAAGCTTGGATTACTGAAGCAGTGCCGTGGTTTTCCAACTACCATGATGCCTGAACTGGGGAGCTGCCACCACTCATCCAGCTGCACTGGCAGCATGTAGGCACACATCAGAGGGAGGAGAGGCCTCGCTCCTATGTGAGGTGGGCTTCCTGTCTCCTGGTTTGGTGCCAGGAGAGTCCCTGTGTCCCAGAGTTCAAGGCTGGCAGGAGCAGACAGTGCCATAATCCCATTTACAGCCAACAACCCATCTGCTCCTGTAAGGGCAGCTGCTCAAGTGACAAACCACCTTCTGGACTTCCTCTTCAGACGCCATGAGCTTCGCTTTCCACACCTGCTCCTCCTCCTCCACGCTCTTCTGCAGGTCTCGCAGCATCCCTTCCTGTTGGCAAACCCTCAGTGAGCCCACATCTGTTTCAGCCCTCCCAAACCGAGCAGTGTCAGGGCTGGAAGCCCTGCAATACCCAACACCCTCCAAGGGTTTGGGCAAAACAAGGAGTGACAGAATTAGGTAGGGCTAGGGAATCTCAGCTCCTTGACTGGCTCAACCACCCTGCCCATCAGAGCCCTTGCTGGGCCACATCCCACCACCACGAGCAAAGTTTCCAACACAATTAGGCTGAAGAACTCAAGAACTCCACGTTTCTCCTACTCCCCTGTCTCAACAGCAAACACAGAAGCCCCTCAATACAATGAGGGATGCCCACAATGAGCCCATGGGCATCCTGAGCTGCCAGGAGATCTCTCAAGAGGTATTTTTTAGTGTCAGACCAACAGAGCCCAAAGGGCTGTAACCTACCGTCTCTGCAAGGATAGTTCTATACTGTTCACATTCTGCTTGTAAAGTGCTTTGCGCTTCCTCTGCCTCTTTTGATTTAAGTGCTGAATCCTGAAAAGAGAGGGAAGCGATGGAGAGGAAGGTGAGGAAAAGACATGAGTGACCTTCAGGTACTGCCTCATCCCTTCACTTTCCAGTCCCTTTACTCACTGGGGGCTCTGCAGTAACTGTTTGCTGCTTTAGCACATCCACGGCTTTCTCCTTAAACTCTTGTAGCCACATGTCATAATCCTGAGTTTGGAAAAGAAGAGGACAAGGAAGAAAAAAGATGCTCAGACAGATGTCCTTATCATGTGGTGGAGGCTAAGGGGGCCTGAGCCAGCCCATGCTTACCTGCTGCAATGAGATGGTGACACTGGGGAGGGCAGAGAGCAGAGTCTGCTTGGTTCGTGTCTGGAGTGTGTCCAGCTGTTGTGTCAGCTCTTCCTGTAAGAGGAACAAACTAGAATGGGATAGAGGTCTTGGGTGCCTCTGGTACTGCTTTTCTGTGCTTACAGGGGTGAGCTGACATGGGGAAACCAGCCAACAGAAGACACCATAAAAACATCCCTTCCAGATCGCCTGTCTTCCCAGTTACCTGACCATGGCCTAGTAGGGATACATGGCCCTCAAGACAACCCTTGGAGAAGCTGGCAGGAGAGCTGGGCCAGCACCGCTCCCAGGAGAAGAGAGGCAACCCAAGGTAAGCGTCTCTGGTGGCCTGGTGAGGCTGAATGTTTCCCTTACACCATCACCAGACAGAAATGCCAGGCTCACCTTTGTTTTTGTAGCAGCCAGGAGTTTTTCCTCGCATGCCTTCTCCACCGTGGTCAACGCTTCCATCGCTTTCCAGTTCTTCTCACGAAGGTCCTGCCAAAACAACACAGAGGGCAATAAGCTGCACATCATGCCGAAGGCCACCAAGCTGCTCCCTAGCACTGAGGAGGATTTCAAAGCCTCCAACTCAGGAAAATGGGCATCAGATCATCCCTGGCAGTGTTCAAGGCCAGGCTGGACGGGGCTTGGAGCAACCTGGTCCAGTGGAAGGTGTCCCTGCCTATGGCAGGCAGCTGGATCTGGACGAGCTTTAAGGTCCCTTCCAGCCCAAACCAGTCTGGGGTTCTCTGATTCCACTGCCCACATGTGCCCCTTCCCTCTCCATCCACACCATGGCCCAAGTGATGGCCTTGAGGGAGCAGAGCAGAGCTGGACAGAGGCAGGAGCTCTAGGAAAAGCCCTCAGGGTGCCTAGGGAGGACACAGGTCAAGCAGAGGGCCTCGAGGTTGCCTCCACACACCTATTACTACTTTGTAGTAGAAGGATAAAGAACAGAGGAGTAATGAGGTGTGAGGGACCTCTGCTCATGGACTACTGTGACCCTGATGGGGTAGGATTTCCCTGGCTTACCAAGGGAACAGGGGACAGACACCTACACAGCCCGACAAAGGGATTCCTGCTCTCCAGTAGATGAGGCAATGCCTCCAGTGCTCCTCTGGGGCACACACAGAGCTACGATAGGTTTGTCATTCAACCCCCAGAGATCTCGCGTTTGGAGGAATAAACTGTGAGCAGCAAAAGCTGAGCCCGGTTCACTCACGTACGTTGTTTTTCATCTTCTGTTGCTCCACTGCCTCCCGCAGCCCTGTGGCTTCCCTTTCCAAGGACAAGAGCTGGTCTGTCTTCTCCTGGAGCCTGGAAGGGCAAGATGCAGCAGTGAGTCTCAGCATCCACCTCCCTCCTGGGTAGCGAGCTCCCAAGACGGGGACCACAGCCCTTCCTATCCTGGCCTGCTCCGGGGTCTACAAACAGCAGGAGGAATCGGACTAAAACCCATAGCCATGGCCATACGGGAGCAGGATCTGACTTTCTACTGGGCTATCAGCAGTAATGGAGTAGCTGGTTGTACACCCAGGACAAGAGGAAGAAGCAACCTGATCCAAAGGCCAGAAGTTCCACCTTACACAACCAGGACTGCTCCTGCCCATGGTTCCCGAGACAGCTCTGCATTTTTAAAGCATCATTCTACTACCTTGAGTATCCAGCCTCAGCTACCGCTCGTTAATCTGGGGCCACACTGGAGCCAATTAATACTTTAAAGCCCTAACATGGATAGCAAACTGGAAGTGCCACAGCAATCTCCATGTGCACCTAGACCCACCTTGACTGCAGCTGCTTCATTTCTGCTTCGTTGGCTGCCTGCAAGAGAGAAAGCACTTTCATTACCTCTCCTAGGCACGTGATGCAGGTTCAGCCCTTCCTGCAGCATCCCGGAGCAGAAGATAACACAGGTACTGTGTTAACACAGTGCAAAAGCACCTGCTTGAGAAGTGTAACCCCCTCTCCTCCTCCCACCCCATTTAACCAAACACACAACCTGCAAGTCTCTATCTTTTTGTGCCTCCCTCATCTGTCCTGCCTCCAGCAGAGCTTCAATGGATTTGATCCTTTCTAGGAGCTTTGTATTCTCTGAGCTGGCATCCTGAAGTCTCCCCTTCACGTTGTCTAGCTCCAGCAGCTTGCTTTTAACTTCTGCTTCAGAGCTCAGCAGCTTGGCCTGCAGTTCTGTTGGAGGAAAGGGTGAGAAACAAGGTAAGGTAGGTGCAAACAAATCTCGAGGCTCCCCACTCTGCGCTGCCCAAGCAGGACTACTGGCCAAAGAAGCCTTGGCCACAGATGTTTTTCAGGGGGCAGGGATGCAGGACAGCACAGGAGGGAAGCACTGGAGTGGCATCCATGAGAGCATGGACCAGTCCCGTGTCATGCTCACACTGATACCAGTTATCTTAACTCAACCCTGGGTCTCCTTGTCCCACTGAGCACCCTGCCCCAAAAGCTCTGGGTCTACTTCAGAGCTCTCCCCACACCAATCCAACGTCCTCACCAGCAATGCTCTGCTGCTGTCCTTTGGCCTTTTCTGCATCTGCCAACAAGCTTTTGTAGCTGGTCTGGGTTTTGCGGAGCTCATCACTTACTTCATCCAGCCTCTTTTGCAGCATCGCCTCCACCTCCCTTTGGGAAGCCTATATGGCAGGAAAAGAAGGCTTTTGCAGCATGCCAGTTTGAAGCAAAGCTCTGTGTGTCACATAATGTTATTTTTAAGCTGTGCTTCAGGGGGTTAAGTCATCTTCCCCCCTGCTCCCCACTGCACACGAAGCATCCTGCCTCATGCGTGGGTTTTATCACTTGCCAGCCCTCAAGTGGGAAACAGACAACACCCAAACGACTCTGTTCTGGGCCAAGTCCATGGCCATCCTCTCCTCTGCTGCAGCTCTCAAAAGCCTCTGAAAGCCCTGATCCTAATGCACAGCCCAGCAGGGAGAGGTGCTGCCACAGTGGATGGAGACACCCAGGCACGTATTTCCACAGTGGAGGAATGTTCTGTGCAGTTTGGGCCAGGGAATACTTTTTTTTTCCATCTCAGAAAGTGGTGAGGAAAAGGCCTGGACAAGGCAGCTGCTTCAGGGGGAAGGCAGAGGAGGAGCACAAGTGTGCTGCAAACCAACCACTCTGCAGGTATGAGCTGCACCCTTACAGAAACACTGCTTTGCATGCAGGTGATAGGAAAAGGTAAACCAGCAACCCTGTCTCTCTCTGAGGGATGCTTCCAGAACCATCAAGAAAGCAGAACTTTTCCATTCTTTGAGATTTTGACCCTGTATCCTCAGCTCAGAGCTCCAGAAGAGAAGGTTCAAGGGAGATCCTAAAAGGGCTGACAAGAAAGCTGGAGATGGGCTTTTGACAAGGGCCTGTAGGGACAGGACAAGGGGGAATGACTTTAACCTGACAGAGGGGAGACTGAGATGAGACATTAGGAAGAAATTCTTCCCTGTGAGGGTGCTGAGGCCCTGGCACAGTGTGCCCAGAGAAGCTGTGGCTGCCCCATCCCTGGCAGTGTTCAAGGCCAGGTTGGACACAGGAGCTTGGAGAAACCTTGTCTAGTGGAAGGTGTCCCTGCCCGTGGCAGGGGAGTGGAACTGGATGAGCTTTAAGGTCCCTTAAAGGTCTATCCCAGGTTGGATGGGACTTCAACCAGGGCACTGCACTCCCAGGGCTCTGCTGGTGATGCTGCACCAAGAGTGCATTGCATGTGACAGAATAACAGCAGGGAGGAAATCAGGAGGTCTGCAATGCAGCCTGCTTTCCAGCCATGGATTCTCATCTCCCTCCAAGTGCTTCCCATGCTCAAGACCACAAATCCTATGCAGTTCAGCCACCATCTCTGTGAGGGGAATGGGTTTGCTGGTGTCTGCCTGACCTGCAGCTGCTCGATCTGCTTCTCTGAGGCCAAGGCTTTGATCTCCCAGTTCTTCTTCTGCTGCTCCTCCTGCTGCAGCACCTCTGATTTCTCAGACAGCTCTTTCACCAGCTTGTTGCACTCCTGTCGCAGCTTGGCCAGCTCAGCGTTTTGCCTGCACCAACAGAAGCAGCATTAATGTAGCCCATAGGCCAGCCAAGCACCTCTGATGTTACCTAGGGGGGAAAGCATCCTCCTGTGGGCCTGAATCAGGACTTGAAACTTCCCAATAGCTGTGTTCCCTTTTGCTAGACCATGCCTGGTCGTTGAGGGAGGGGTGGAAAGAGCTGACAAATCACTTCTCCAAAGCCATGTTTCAATCACAGGAGACATTCCTTTGTCATGAGGTAGAGGACACAAGGATCTGTGTTCCCAGACACAAGAGGAAGCGCTCTGAGCAGTCTGCTCTGTAATTATTTGACCACTGTTAATCACCAGCCATTCAGGCTTTCTATGAAAAGGAGTGTGAAATTCTTCTACCTAGCTCCTATTTGTTCTGCATGCACCAGGCAGCCCTCAGTTCTCTGCAGCATCAAAGAGCTAGCTGCATTTGTTCAGACGCTTCAGAGTACAAGCTCCCCTAAGGTGGGAAGTGCCACGGTGCCTTCTGGTCCCCTATCCCTCCATCCACTGCCTGTTGGGTCTACCACCAGCACAGGTGGTAGACCCAAAACAGAATGGGGTTCCCCTGCCCCTCCACTTGGGAAGAACATCCTTGTTTCCCCTGCCAGCCCCCAGAAGCCATTTGCCAAGCTCTTCCTCACTCTATTCTCCAGTTGGGCTGTCTACAGAAGCAAGGAAAGGGGGTGACCAAGTACAATGGACAGCCAACCCCAGCGGTTGCAGAGGGCAGTCCTATGCCTCCCCATCCCGGCCTTACTTGCTTTCCATCTGGCTGGTGGCCTGGTTGAGGGCATCCCTCAGGATGGAGTTCTCCTGTTGCAGACGGGCCAGCTGTGTGTTGGGGCCATTCTCCAGCTGCTCCTGCAGCATCCGGATCTAGAGAAACCCAACAGGTTAATGCCTCCACCAGCCCCTTTGCTCTCCCTGTGAAGCTCACACAATGAGCAAGAGCACCTGGCAGCACAGAGGGGATGTCTACTGATGCTGACAGCCCCCAGGGGTGCAACACTCCATGAAGATGCTCCCACATGCACCAAGGTCCAGGAACATCACAGAACCATTAGGGTCGGAAGGGACCTCTGGAGATCATCTACTCCAACCCCGCTGCCATGGCAGGGCCATCTAGAATGTGCCCATGGTGGGTTTTGAAAGTCTTCAGAGAGGGAAACTCCATGACGCCCCTGGGCAGCCTGATTCAGTGCTCTGCCACCCTCGACACAAAGCTCTACCTCTTGTTGAGGTGAGCCCTCTTGTGTTTCAGTTTATGCCCACTGCTCCTCTCCCTGTCGCTGGGCACCATCCCCTCCCCAAGGCTGCGGTCCCCTCGCACCCCTCAGTGCTCTCCAGAAGCCACCGCAGCAGCCAGGAGCTGCACAGAGGAGCAGAGCATGGGGCTCACCTTGCCCTGGAGCTGCTGTGTTTCGCTGACGTGGTCCTGGTAACTGGCCTGCATGCGTGCCTGCACCGCAGCAAGCTCTCGCTCACGGGCCAGCAGCTGTTCCTTCAGCTTGCCCTCCATGGCTCCTGCCTTGGTCCGCTCGGCCACCAGCTCCTTCAAGGAGAAGTCACCCCGTTATTCCCCAGCGCAGGAGCTTCCCCGCTCTAGGGATGCACGATGGGTGGCTCCTAGCTCAGAAGACTTCAGTTCAGCCCTTCCAGAGCTGTCCCCCTGCCCAGCTGCACCGTTTAGCACTTACATTTCCTCCTGCATTTTGTTTTGGGCTCTGTGGCCACTGGATGCCACTGTTGTTCCACATTGGGGCAGCTAAGAGAAAGGAGTTAACACAGCCTGGAATTTGATTTCCTCCCCCTCCCAGGATCAATAACATCACATAAAGTTTGGGGAAAAGCAGAAGTCATACCAAAACAACAAAAACGCAACCAAAAAGCCACCCTCTGCCCCCTGCCAAGGCAGGATGCTCTGCTGGCTGGCTGAGCATTGCTGTGCTGCTGTCTTGTGTGGTCTGCACAAGCTGGGGTGTATAGCACAGCATGGGGTGGCTTTGCCCTCTCCTCTCCTGCCTGCAGGCAGATGGACTCACCACTGCCAGGTCCTGCTGCCTGCAAGGTGCTGAGCCCAGCGTGGTGGGGTCTGTTTCCCCTTGAACACCCAAAAAGAGGTGTAGGCAGGGGGCTGAGTGAGAGAAGGGGACTATAAATACAATCAGGCTTCCTGAAAAGAGACTGATCAACATCTTCTCAACTCAGGGGATCAAGGCAGAGACAGGAATGGATTTGTTTTCCTCCCTAAAGCAGCAGAAAGCTGCGTCTCTTCCAGGAAGGGCTTTGCACCACTTCTCCCATGGCTGCCAAGAAGCACTACTCTGAGGCTCTTTGGGCTGGATCAGGTGCAGGAGAAGAGGTCAGCTGGAGGGCCAGAGAACCCCTGGGCTTCACCTCCAAGGGGGCTGAGATGCAGGAGGCACATGGTGAGCCCGCACCAGGGTGCCAGGGGGAACGTGCAGCCCTTACCTTGCTCAGCTCCCGCAGCTTGTTCCTGGCCGCAGCAGCATCCTCCTGCTCAGTGCTGAGCTGCTTCTCCTTCTCTTCCAGCTGCCGTTTCAGGATAGCAACCGGGTCTCCCTTCTGCGTGGCCTGATGGGAGGCACGTCAGGGGGGACCACCACCTCCAAACCCCTCCTCTCCATCCCACACATGCAGGATCCTGCCCTCTGCTCCAGGGGAAAACTCAGCTCCACCTCCAAGACTGACCAAGAAGATGGAGGTGCCTTCCCTCCCCTCCACAGCTCCCAAGGCTTGGAGAGCCCCACTGGCAGCCCTACCGTGTGCCAAGTGTCCTGGATGATGCCTGCCTTCTCCGTCAGGATCTCGATGAGCCGCTGGGCCTCCCCCTCACTGAACACCATGCTGCTGATGGTGGACACAAGCGTCTTGTAGGGCAGGTAGAGCGGCCCGTCTGAGTCTGCAGGTGCTAGGGAACAGAGAGGAGGAGCTGGGACGACTCAGGCCCACAGCACTGCTGAGTAGCAGCATCCCAGCTGGCTTCAATCCCACAATTGCCATTTCAAACCACACAGCATCCACACAGATTTCCAGACAAGTCTGATATCTCTTTAATTGAAAGCAATATGATGGGGGGACCTTGTTGCTCTCTAGAACTGCCTGAATGGAGGATGGAGCCAGGAGGTGGCTGGTCTTTGCTCCCAAGGAACAAAGGACGGGACAAGAGGAAACAGCCTCAAGCTGCACCAGTGGAGCTTTAGACTGGATATTAGGAACAATTCCTTCCCCAAAGGGCAGTCAGGCATTGGAACAGGCTGCACAGGGCAGTGCTGGAGTCAACATCCCTGGAAGTGTTCACAAACCATGTACACAAGGTCCTCAGTGCCACGGTTTAGTGGTGGCCTTAGCAGTGCTGGAGAATGGTTGGACTGGGTGATCTTGAGGATCTTTTCCAACCTGGTTGATTCTATGATCCTATGCTGGGCTGCATCCCTGGAGCGTGACCAGTGGGTGGACAGAGGGGATTCTCCCCCTCTGCTCTGCTCTGGTGAGATCCCCCCTGCAGTCCTGTGTCCAGCTCTGGGGCAACAACACAAGAGGGACATGGAGCTGCTGGAGTGAACCCAGAGGAGGCCATGAAGATGCACCGAGGGCTGGAGCAGCTCTGCTCTGGAGACAGGCTGAGAGAGCTGAGCTGGTTCAGCCTGAAGAAGAGAAGGCTCCAGGGACACCTTAGAGCAGCTCTTAGTGCCTGAAGGGGTGACAAGAAATCTGGAGAGGGGCTTTTGACAAGGGCCTGTAGGGACAGGACAAGGGGGAATGGCTTTAACCTGACAGAGGGGAGATTGAGATGAGTCATTAGGCAGAAATTCTTCCCTGTGAGGGTGCTGAGGCCCTGGCACAGGGTGCCCAGAGAAGTTGTGGCTGCCCCATCCCTGGCAGTGCTCAAGGCCAGGTTGGACGGGGCTTGGAGCAGCCTGCTCTAGTGAAAGGTGTCCCTGCCCATGGCAGCAGGTTGGAACTGGATGAGCTTTAAGGTCCCTTCCAACCTAAACCAGTCTGGGATTCCATGATTCTAAGTGCTGGAGATGATAATCATCATGCACATGTGCTTCTTGAGCCAGCTGTCACCTCTGTCTGGCATTACTACTGCTCCCACCACCCTGCCACCATCCTCCATCAAACAGAACGATTCCCAGCAGGAGCTTGGCAGGTTTTGCCAGCATCAGGGAGCAGGGATGTTCTGGGCATCAGAAGCACCTTGATACACCCAATGCAGCAGTGCTGGTGATGCAGAGCACAGCAAAGTCAACTCCCACCTTTCACCAGGCAGGTTTGTTCCAGCTCTTTTCTAAGCAACAACACGACTCCAACCCTTCCCCGACCCCTCTGCTAAGCCAGGAAAGCCGAGGAGCATCAGAGGTGATGATGCTGTTGTAGGACCACAGCGCACACACAATGACAATGGACAGAGGGTGACGGGCAGTGGTTCAGGAGCTCCTGCATGGTACCTCTGGCCCAGTGTGCTCATTTTCCTAAAACATCCCAGAAGAAAAAGCAGTTTGGACTCCAGTAGCCCCAGAGCCTCTAAAGCTGTTAACACCATGGTCCCTTGAATGCAGAGCTCAGATCCTCCCAAGGACAGAGAAGAAGGACAAGGTGCTCCAGGCATTCAAGCAGAAATCCCTCTGCAGCCCCTAGAGAGGAGCCCATGCTAAAGCAGGTTCATCCTGAAGCACTGCAGCCAATGGAAGGCCACACACTGGGGCAGAGGAAAGGTAGAAGGAAGGAGGAACAGCAGAGAGGAGCTTATAGACTGACCATAGCTCCCATTCCCTTGCATCACTCAGGGAGAGGGGGGAGAGGAGTTGGGAGGGAAGGAGTGAAGTTGAGCCTGGGAAGAGGAACAGGGGGGAGGGTGGTTTAATTTGACTCAGTTTGTCATGTATTTTAAGTGAAAATGAATTAAATTAGGGGGTTTTGTAGACGAGGCCCTCTGTGACACGGTTTAGTGGTGGCCTTGGCAGTGCTGGGAAACGGTTGGACCAGATGAACAGCCTTGTTGATTCTATGACTCTGATACCCGAGTAGAGCCTGCTTTGCCTGTGACAGTAACTGCTAAGTACCTGCCCTGTCTCTACCCTGACTCACAACCTTCCTCATCTTATTTTCTTCCCATCCTGTTGAGGAGAGAAGTGAGAAACCATCTGGGTGGACATTTGGCAATGAACCATGGTCAACCCACTGCAGCAACAGAGCAAGAACACCTAGCAGCATTAGCAAGCACTGCTTGCTCCTGTCTTCTGGTAGATCCATTTGGGACAGCAGCACTAAGCCCTCTTCCTCACATCCAACCTGAATCTCTCCTCTTTCACTTTCAAACAATTACTCTTTGTCCTGTCACAACAGCCCCTATTAAAAAGTCTCTCCCTGTCTTCCTTATAGACCACCCTTAAGAACCGAAAGGCCACAATAAGGTCCCCCTGGAGCCTTCTCTTCTCCAGGCTGAACAAGCCCAGCTCTCTCATCCTTTCCTCAAGCAGAGGTGCTCCAGCCTCAGAGCATCTTTGTGGCTGAAACAAGAAGCAGCCACGTGGTAAAACTGCCACGGGCAAGCACAGCAGTGATGAAGGGTCTGAGGAGCCACTTCTCAAACCCAAGGAAACATGGGAGACACGGATGGCCCTTGCACGGAGCCCACACCCAGGAGGCAGCACCCCAGAACCAGTACCACATCTGTTCCATGGGAGAGCACGGTTCCTGCTATCACAGATAAAAGGGATCTGAGTACAGACTAACCACTTGCAAGCAAGTCTCTGTGTGATGCAGCAGGCTAAAAACAGACCACACAAGAGAAAAATACCCCAAGATGCTCTTTGTGAGGTTTTCCATCTGTTTCATGTCTTTGAACACTGAACACACATTTTTATCTGCCACAGGATAGTTTGTTGCTTCTGCCTCTGAGGAGGAGAAACCACAGCTGCCAAAAGGCTGCCCAAAATACCTTGGTCAAACTGCAGCCAGCTCCATGGCACAAATACTGCTGAGAGCTTTCCTTTGGAAAATACCACAGGAGCAGCTAAGACATCACTCTTGTCTTTTAAGACATGCAGGATTGGCACTTCATACTCAACAGAGTAGATGTTCAGAGCAGACAAAGAATTCCCAACTTAACAAGTGCTGAAAGTTCATCTCCCATCCCCATTCCCTCTGTTGTTACAGCTTGGATTTAGGACCACGATGTCAGAGAGGTACAACCCTGTATGCACATGCCAAACCAGCTACCTCCAGTTTCCCCAACACCACCACTGAAATATCCTCCCGCAGTGGCTACTCAGACTGCTCAAAACCTCATCACCATGTGCAGATGGCCTTTAGCAAAATCCCCTCCTCAGAGGAGTAGATACGAGGGATTTAACCCAACCTTGGAGACCAATGGCTGCAAAACATCCTGCTGAGTAGTTGGCGCTCTTCCAAAACATGGGAAAGGAAACCCTAGCAGTGACCCTGCTCCCCATAGAAGAAGAGTGGCAGAGCTCCTGTGTGCTTTTAATAATCAGGGGTAGTAGGGGAAGACACCTCATCTTGGCTTTGCACCCAGATGTGCAGCACCTTGGCAGCTCTCCCCTCTCGTAGGATAGGTATGTACACCTCCTGTTCATTTCCAGTGTGCAGATCTTCTTAGAGACCCACAACACAACAGCAAATCCAAGAGGAACCTGTAACTCAAACATCCATGTGCTGGACCAAGGAGCTGAGCACCAAACGGAATGTGCTGCAGGAGGCAACACATTACAGAGTGAAAACAAGTCAATAAATTCTTCAACAATACTTCTCCTGAAGAGAGCTATGATCTAGATAGAATTCTACAGCCCACCCTCCCTTTGGTGTATGTGATCCGTGTCACCAGACAGCTTTTCTACAGCTGCCCTGTTTCCAACAGTGAAGAATGAAGCGATCTCAGAATGGGTTAGCTTCGTTTTAACAGCACCAAGACATGCTGCTAGCTTACCTGATGAGGATATATGCAGAGGAATCTGGCCTTACCTGGTTCACTCTTTTTCTTTGATGAAGCCTTCTTCTTGACGGGTCCATCATGCTTCTGCTCCTCATGGGTGGGAAGAGCATCAGTTTTCTTGATGGCAACAGAGCTGACGACCGGAGGAGCACTTTGCTGTGTGCCAACCGGTGGCACAGCCACCACAGGCACTTCCTTAGGGGTCACCTCCAAGACAGGAGAACTTTTGGAGACACTGACAGGAGGCGAAGCCACCACTGGGCTAGGAGCAGGCTCTACCTTTGCAACCTTCTTCTCCTTCTTCCTCTTCTCCTTAGGTGATGCAGCAGGTTTCTCCTTTTCCTGGGGGGCCACTGGCACCGCTGTAACTGGAGGCTCAACAGTTACAGGCTCAGGCACCACAGCAGGCTCAAGAACCACATCCTTGGGAGAGTCCACCACTTCCTGAGTCACCTGCTGCTCCGGGATCTTTCCATTGGGTTTCTCTTCCTTTTTCTTTGCTTTTCCTTTTTTCTCAACAGGTTTCTCTTTCTTCTTTTTCTCTATTTTCTGCTGCTGGGTCTTCTCGAGTTCTTTGCGTTGCTTGGCCAAGGCTTCCTCATAAGATGTCTCCTTCATGGAGAAGGTGGACACCAGGAAGATCCCGATGGCTGATATCACCATAAAACCTCCAAAGACCACAACACCAAGCGTCTGAGGGTCATACACATCCATCCTGCCTTATTCTTCTGTGTCTGCAAGACATCAGAACAACAGTTAGTGGGGGAAAAGAGATGGAACAGTCTCTCTAAGCAGGGAGTTTCGTAAGGACACCTGTGTCTCCAAATGGCACCATGGACTGAAAAGGCTGCAACAACCTCTAGAAGAACCAAAGAGGGGGAATTACAGAACAGAGATGTGGAGACAGCCATGAACAACTACTTAGTCCAACGGAATGGCTTTGCATGACCCCAGGCAATACCTGCAGTCCTGTGGCAGGTAAACAGCCTGTTTTCAGACTGTCTGGTGCAGGCTGGCCAAGAGCTGGGCTCTCCCTGGAGCATCTGGCCTTGTCATTGCACCCAGGCACATATCCAGGTCTCGACTTTGGAATCAAACTTCCCCAGGAAGGAAGGATAAAGCACGCACAGGAGAGCTTTCCCCAGCTTTGCAGCAGCCTTCTCCCTTTGCCACTTACACCCTGAGGCACTGCTGGCTTCTGCCTAACCTAGGGAGGAGGATGCGGGGTGACCACATCCCGCTGTGGAGCTGTCCCCAGCAATGAGAAACACCCCAGCTACGATGCTGCATGCACAGATTCCACACAGAGAACCAAGTCACCACCATTTCCTTGAGATATAAATACCAATGAAAGTCACAAGTTGAAGCTAAAAAACCCCAAAAGGATGGTCGTTAGTTATCTCATCTCCACAGGAGCTGCCAGAAGGAAGAAGGGAGTCTTGCAAAGTGAGTGCTGGCTGCAGAGCTTCTCCTTCTACCTCTGCTATTAGCTGGTGGCAAACCAGCCACAGGGTCCTTCCCTCCCTCCTCTCCAACCTCAGGCTCTCCACCTGTAATAGAGCAGCAATGGAGACTGTATCCCCTGTCTGAGATCTGTCAGCCACACGTGGAGAAAGATGCTACTCTCTCCACTCTTCTCAATTGCTAGCTGAACCCTGTCCCTAGTTTTAAAGCCAATCTCTTATCTGCTGTTCCACTCACGTGTCCCTCCCATCAGGGCATCACCTTCACATGGCTCTGAGGTGGCTCCTGAACCTCCAGATGCTGAAGTCTGGTAGTTAATCTGCAAAGGGGCACTTCCCAGGAGGTACCCGGCTGTGGTTTCTTGTTACTGTGCCTCAAAACACAGTGCAGAAGGTCCTCGGCTATCACAAGTTCCCATCCCCACACTTAACTGCAAACATTATTGTGTTTCCTCTTTAAGAGGCTGTGGGTTGATGCAGGAGGGAGGGGTTGGAAGGGGAAGAGGAGAAAAGAATAAACCCAAGGAGATCAGCATCTTTTCAAAACCACAGTGCTCACACAGAGACACCTTTACCTGTCCAACAGCCGGAGGACGGAACTCCCAGCCAATCTGCAGCTCGAGGCTGCTCATGCAGCAAGGGGGTGACAGTGCAATGAAAAACTCTCCTCCAACACCCAAGCAGAGCTGGAAGGGGCTGAGAAGCAGCTGTTTCCCACTGGAGATACTGCCCTGCCCAAGGAAGGATGCTTTAACCAGCAGCCCAGCACTCCCAGCCCAACCTCTCCAAGCATCCCTCCAGGCGAAGCAGGGGAGAGCTGGCAGGCGGGAGGGCTGCCAATGCCAGCTGGAACCAGCCTCCCCTGGCAGGGCCAGCTTTCTATCCCAGGGCACCACTTGAGATCACCAGCTGATACTACAGGCATCCCTACTTCACATCCGCCCCGGCTGTTTCGGACTTAAACAGCCTCAGCCTGCTGTATCCCAGTACATCTGGTGCCAAGTCACTCCCTTCTTACTAAGCAGCATCACCCTGGGACAGTCCCCACCAGGACAGACAGATTATTCCTAACCTACAGACTTGGTGGAACGGGCTGGATTTCCTCTCCCTGGCAGTAAATACAAAGTAGGGCTGGAGAACACATACTCACAACCTTGTGCTGGGTTTAGGGCTACACTGAAGCACCCAGGAGCTGTTTTAGGGTAGGAATAAGGCAACCTGTGTTCCTTGCCCAGCAACCCGGATACATCAGTAAAAATAAACGCTTCCTGGCCTCACACCACCATGGCTTTTTACTTACATGAGAATTTGCTGCTCCAGCTTAGGGCAAGGGCATTGCCGATCACTGGCAAATGCACCCCAACCCCACCAGCCACCTCCAAAAGGAGCTGGATGGAGCCCACAGAGGATGGGAGTGGAGGAAAACACCCCAAACCTTTGCCATAGAGGCACCCAGCACTCCGAGGATGGATGAGAGAGGACAGAGATATCTCACATAGCGCAGGGTGGTGAGGTGGGTGAGATGGCAGGGCCGGATGCAACACCACACTGCCTGACCTACATCTCACCCCACACTGCTGTCCCCATGAAGCGCTTACACACAGACTGCTTAAGTCCCACATTCCCTCTGCTCCGCAAGCAGCCTCACCCAGCCCCACTGCTGTAAAAGCTGCCTGCACCTTGCCTCCTCTCAGGCTTTACAGCCAGGGTGAGATAAGGATGCAGATTAGGGTTAATGTCCTTCCTAGCTAAACAAAAAACCACCCAGCAACCCCTTCCAAAACAAAACCAATAGCAAAGACCACTGACCAGCTGTGGACCTGCTGGGAGAGCTATCACAGCAGTGATGCTCGCATGGCCCATTCACAAGCTCCCACCACTGGACCAGAGAAACCCCATGCTGTCCCCAAGGTGTGCCAGGAGAATGAAGAGTGAGGGATACCAACCAGGCAGCAATTGCTCCCAGCAGCGCCACTGAGGCAAAGGGAAACCTTGGTCCTGTCCTGTGCCCCGCAGCCCACAGCGTGGGGCCAGTCCTGGCAGACCCGGCACCAACTCCAAGGAGCAAGTTCTGCCAGTAGAGTTCCTCCTGCAGTTGAGACTTGGCATGGATCAGCCCAACAGCTCATTCAGTAAAGAGCCTATCACCCAGCAGCACAAAGATGGCAGCAGGCTGTATGCTACCATAGAAACATTGAATGGGTTTGGTTGGAAAGGACCTTAACATCATCCAGCTCCAACCTCCCTGCCATGGGCAATGTGTGCTTAAAGCAAACCAGCTTTGCCTCTTGGAAGGAAAGCCCTCCATGCTTCCCAACTGCACAAAGCCTTACCCAGGACATGGAAAAACAGGGCACCGAAGGTACCACCACTTGTCTGCCAGTGGATGGCTAAAGGATTGTTTCACACTTAAAAGGTTTCACTCAACAGCCAGGCTCTGAAGAGGCTTGAAGACTTCAGCATCCTCCCCTCCAAAGGACTTTGTCTCTATAACGATGCGTTTCAGTCTGATGCCCAGGCTGTTCTGGGAGATGGCTGAATGCTTGAAGGGCGCAGAGACAGCACCCACTCTCCGAGTCCACATTCACATGAGGCACTAAGCACATTTACCTGCATGAAGTTTCTTGAATAAGATCATCCTCTGCTCCTGACCCAGTCGAAACAGTGGAAATCAAGTATCTCCATACACAAACTCCTTCCCTAGAACAACTTGTTCAGGTAAAGCTTTTCACCACCCCAGAACGGGACTAAGACAGATAAGTGGTTATTTGTTTCGCTTGGCCTCACGTAAAGGAGACAACTGAAACGCTGAGCTCCGACTCTTCCATTCCCATTATCCATCAAACTTCCCAACATCCTAAACAACAAGCCAGGGGACCTGACCTCCCCTGCCACCCTGCACATGCACTCACCTCTGTTTGCCCTGAGCAAACCCACCCTAAGGAAGCAAAATCAGTAACGCACTCAGCTGTGCTGGCTTTCCAGCACCAACCCATTTAACAAACCAACTAATTAAACAAACTAACCCACAGACACGTGGTGTGACAGCACCGGGGCCACACTCACTGTCCCATTGCATTTGTCAAAGACAGCTATGTGTCAAAAACCAGTCAGAGCCTTCTCCGGTTCAGCCTGTGCTCTTCACTAAGACCACTTCTGTGGCACCCATGGGTATTCAGTGCCGTTGTCATTCAGTCCTCCATCAAGCCTGGTTTGGATCAGTCAGGTCAAGCACCAGGTGAGCAGGAGCGGAGGAAGAGACAGGTTGTGTAATAACTACAGAAACCTTAATGCTTTACACAGCCAATGGAAAAATACACCTGTTATCTCCAACTGCTCTGGATAAAAGCTGTAGAAAGGAAAACACGCTCTCTGCAGGCAGAACACTTGGTTCTTCCACAACCCAAGGCCGCATAGAAACACAGACTGGTTTGGGTTGGAAGGGACCTTAAAGCTCATTCAGTTCCGACCCCCTGCCACAGACAGGGACACCTTCTACTGGACCAGGTTGCTCCAAGCCCCATCCAACCTGGCCTTGAACACTGCCAGGGATGGGGCAGCCACAGCTTCTCTG
>JASSUY010005370.1:0-13596 GCA_032466535.1 Forpus xanthops | reverse complement strand
TCAACCAACACCCCCAAGTCCTTCTCCTCAGGGCTGCTCTGAATCTCTTCTCTGCCCAACCTGTAGCTGTGCTTGGCATTGCTCCAACCCAGGTGTAGGACCTTGCACTTGGCATGGTTAAACTTCATGCACCAGCCCACCTCACAAGTATGTCAAACAAACCATGTTTAAGCATGGCATGTTGATGACACCCATTTAACAAAAGACTGGCTACAAACCTACAATCTTGAACTTATGCAATGGCCTTACTTTATCAACTAAGCTACTGGAATGAATGATGAAACAGGAGCATCCTAAAAATAGTGAAGCACAATTACCATTTCTGTTGAACACAGTAGGATGGATTCATCAACCGTAACAATTTTTTGAATAATTAACTTACTGAATTTTTCATTAAAAAAGCACAACATTCATACAGTGTAATTATTACAGTGTGAAACATGTTTGAATTAGAACAAGATAACTTTGTCATTGGGTACGGAAATGGGAAATGGGAAATGTTCTCCTCCCCAGGTTCTAGGAATTATGTACCTAACATTCTTTTGCAGCATACTGAACAAGCTACTATTAATAATATATCTATAGCTGAACATAAGGTATGGAGGGAGCGCTTAAAATGTTTAATTATTCAAATTAAGGAATTAATTGACTGTGCCTTTTTTGCAGTTCAACAATATTTCTAAACACTAGACGAGGTCAACATGCTAGGAAGAATGTAAGTGCCTAGGAGAAGGTAAAAACTAAAATAAGCAGAAACTGAAAACTTTCCTAATGACTGAAGCTATGGTATACACACTGTATATGCTGTCTTCCTGAGTTGCACGCATAAATCAAATCCATTATAAATTCCTATGCATTTGGGCTCCTGAATGGAAAGAAATCAGTTTAAAAATATGGGTTTATAATTCCTACAAAGTGTTGGCTGGTGGTGTTTGCATAATAACAACCTAGCCATGGCTCTCACAGAGATGGCAAGATCACCAGTTAGTGTTGGTATTTACCAAATTACTTTAATATCAAGAAAAATAAGTTTACTTTTACTCTCTTTTAATTAAGTCGTTGCCACCTGCAAATTCACAGTAAGACGAATGGTAATACACGTGTCTCCTCTATAGTGAGGAGACCTTCAAGGGATGTCTCCTTACTCCTGTTTCCTGATGATTTTCATAACTCAAAATGTTTTCAGAGGATGTAGTGACTTTCTGAATTGCAGATGCCATAGGAATTATATTTATCTCCAGTTAAAACCTTGAAGAAAGGCCTTGAATATGAACAAGTAATCACTGATTGGAGAGCCAGTGGAGTATATCTAGTGTTGGTGTAGTACTCACACTTGTGAAGAGCAAAGTGAAGTCCAAATGATTCATATTTAGGCTTTCTGTGACAACTGTAAACAGAATGATACTCTGTTCACCAAAGAACCTCTTCCTTCTTTTTCTGCCCTTCCTCCTATTAAACTGAAGTAGCTTCTCTATCTCTTATTAATGGTTTCTGTTAAGTAAACAAACAAAAAACAACAGAAGGAAACCAGGGATAAGTTTTTCTTATGCTGAGAAGATGAAAGTAGAATGCAGAGTCCATATTCTTGAATTGATTAGGAAGAGACATCTGCTTGTTATCTTCTGCTAGCTATTTAACCTCCATAGAAGAGCACTGGCTGAGACAAACCTCTCTCATCAGCATTTCATTGTTGGCTGTCATGTTTTCCACTCAGTATGCAGACTTCTAGGTTCATCCTTCTGAGGCATCTAACTGTCTATGTGTCCTATAAAGAGAGCTAAAGTATCTGAGTCTGCCTTTGAGATTCTTCTTCAGAAGACAAGCATTATGGGAAAATGGTGTTCGTCAAGTATTTGGAAGAAAGTAAATGGCTTTGGGGAAAAAACATATCTATATATACAATATCTAGCTATGTATACAGTATCTAGAATCATAGAATTGTTTAAGTTGGAAAATACCTTTAATATTATCGAGCCCAATGGGTACTGAACCAGCACTGCCAAATTCAACACTCTCCATGTCCCTAAGTGCCACATCCATGTCTTTTAAGTACTTCCAGGGTTGGTGACTCCACCACTGCCCTCAGCAGCCTGTTCCGGCACTCAACAGCCCTTTCAGTGAAGAAATTGTTCCTAATATCCAATCTAAATATCCCCTGGCATTACTTGAGGCCATTTTCTTTTGTCCTATTGCCTGTTACTTGAGAGAAGAGACCAGCTTCCACCTCGCTACGATCTCCTCTCAGGTAGTTGTAAAGAGTGAGAAGGTCTCCCCTCAGCCTCTCTTTCTCCAGGCTAAAGCCCCCCAGTTCCCTCAGCCTGCCCTCATCATACTTGTGCTCCAGACCCTTCACGAGCTTCATTGCCTTTTTCTGGACATGCTCCATCTCCTCAATGTCTTTCTTACAGTGAGTGGCCCAACAAATATGTATATAATTTACAAAAAGTGTGATTGATGAATCTGATTCAGCAGGTGAAGATCTTTGATGTACTCTGCCTATTTGACATACAAAATGCGATGCAGTACTGTATCCATTGCTGCACTTCACTAATATTTACTTCAGTATAGGACTGATTTCTTTTATTTGTGATTCTAAAGTGACTACCTTTTTCTGTTCTTCAGTTCTCAAGTGATTCTAATCTGGTCTCATCTGCCACCATACTGTATAAGTATTTCTGCATTAAAGAAAGTATTAAGTCTGAATTAGTGAGAATTTGCTAGTGCTGAACTTTCGGCAAAATAGTATTCATTATTATACTTCCAAGCATACCTAGATGGAGATCATCACATTCCCTTCTGGAACTGATAGGAAAGCAACTATCCTGTTTGACTCTCTAGAAATCTTTAGGGCTAATTTGGCTCAAGGGAAGGTCAAACTTCACTAGAAACCAGGTTAATTTACATATTTATTTTTAGTCAAGCTATAATTAAAGTATAAATATTGTTAAATATAAAATGTATAACCAGATAAACACATTATTTATGGAAGTCAGCATAAATCTGGAGGAATCTCCAGAGGATCAGCATAAAGACTATGCATAACTTTTGTCTGCCCTATTTTTGAGAATTTGTTTGGGACTGTATAAATCTAAATTTCTTTCTCAGTGCAGGTTTTGTATGCCAGTATGCTAAACTGTAGTAGGGATCCTCCCACTGTGCATTTAAGGCACTGAGAGATCTGTACATGGTCTGTTCATGCATTTGATATGCAACAGTACTTGAAGTCCATCTACCATGAATAAGTATGGGAAGCTTGTCTAGGAACAGGCTGGGAAGCCCTGACCTGAAGAAGCATCTGTTACCTTGCTTCAGCCAGAAATAATGATAACATAAACAGGCTGATACCAAAATTTACAGTCTTTCCTCTCGGACTCCAAAGCCAGAAGCAATCTCTGCAGTTCTGATGTTGCACTCAGTTTCTTCCCCTTCAGCTCCTCACTGGGCAAACAGGTTCCCTTTGTCATAATGACAAATTTAAGAGTGACAAATTTGACCATTTTTTTACTAACAACCAACAGAGAATACTTGCTTTTAAGGCTTTTGCCAGGTTTACTTAATTGGACTCTTTGGATGAAATAAGCTAGCAAAAGCCATGCTAACAGTCTCAAAGCTCTAATTTTCACATTTTAGCACTAATTTGCTTCTGGATAAGCTTTGGTTAATCATATTTCTGCAACTCAGGCAAATAAAGACTGAAATCCACCCTGATGAAAAGAGCCCTTCCATTAGAATTTTATCTACTAATATTGTCCCAGTATTTACTACTTAATCCAGCTTTTTTAGTATAGTTGTTTTGGAAGAATCTATATATGTACAAAGATAATAGAATCATAGAATAGTGAAAGAGGAAGTATTTCAGTAGCTAAAATATGTTTAGAAGTGATTTCTCAATGAAAAATGTTTTACCTTTGACTCCTAATATACTGAATAACAGATTTTTAAACCTTGGAGGTGGGCATCTGGTTTTGTCGCAACAGCAGTTCTTCCACTTACTCCTGAGAATACCTTATTCTGCTTCTGTAGGTGAAAGATTAGCACCTTGTTCATACCCACTCAGACTTTGATAATGATGCTGCCAGCAAGAATACAAAGTAGTGTAAAATGAAATGACATTCTTGTAAATGCAGCTGTTAAGAATTTGGCAATTGAAAATATCAGTGCTTACTATTTGAAACTTAGAGTTGAGTAAATACCTTGAGAAAGGTTTTGTGAACCTATGAGATTGTTATTATTTTTCACACTTTTCCTTTCTTGAAGAAAAAAAGAATTCTAATATTTTGGGGGCTCTTAGGTAGTGTAGTCTAGCAAATATTTATCTCGTATTCTAGATTAAAAGACCCCGAACCAAACAAAACTGATCCCTGCATAAATCTTATGTAAATAGAAAAAAGTGTATGGTAGAAGTTAACTCAGGGAATTTTCTGCTTGAGTTTCTGAACAATAAATCTCACCTGAACAAACATTATAATACCATTCTGGCTAAAACTTGCTTACAGTGACTGAGCAAACAGATAGGAATATAAAATACTTCTTTACCAATGAGGAGAGCTCACATTTATTTGTTTTTCAGCTAGGGCTTAAGAGTAGTTTTTTTGTCAAGAAAATAATATATCTTATGGCTGTCATTTCTGAAAAAATCTCATAGTGTAAACTCAATCAAAGTAAAGAGAGCATTTTGTTTTCTGCAAGTAAATTTGTAAAGACCAATAAGACTCAACAGATTTTTAGGACAAAATCATAAACTTGTGGTGAACACCATAATGTGTGAGAGAGGAGGGAGAATTGCCAGCTGGATCTATCATCTATCTTGGCAATTATGCTGTGTTCATCACCATGGTATCAGAACACCTTTACAAGCTCCAAGAGTAATCACAGTAAAGGATCTCTACTTTCTCCTCATGTCCTAGAAGGGATGGCTTTCTTATTCTCATTATTACTATTATGAAACAGGTAGGTGAAAATAAAGGATTTTACATTTTATTCTTAAGGAGCTGAGATTTGTAATTGTTCCATTCATTAGGGAATGAAACCACAGCTGTATGCCAGCTGCCAAGAAATTTTTATCTACTCATGGTATAGAGGTAACTCTCCTCTTGTCCCAGAGGAACGCAACTCTAGTGAAAGGTGCTGAAGTCAGAGAGAAGTAGCCTTCATTCTTTTACACTTTCATGGCATGAGAAAGTTGCCTAGGAAGGATGTAGACAGGAAGGTAGGATCAAGGATTGTTGAATCTGCTGCTGATTGTCATTGGCTTCCTTAGCAGTGCAGGCAGCTTCCCTCAAGCATATGTGCTAGAAAGCTGTCCTTATCACGCTGCCAGCAGAGCATGCCACCCTTGGGCTTCAACTACTGATGGACAGAGAGGACAGGTTCTGTTTGGATACATTTTGAGCAATATACAGCTATGTGCACTGGAGCTTAAAGGTGTACTGCATGCAAAAATATTATTTCCTTAAATATTTCTACATTCTTTCATATAATAGACATCACAACACAGCCCTTAACAGAGTTATTTTTGTCTTTAACTTTTCTGTATTTTTTTCTGTATCCTTTAATGTTAGATTTTGGGCTTGCTTTCATTGTGAACAGTAGCATTATGAAATAACCCCATTGAAACAAATGGAATTCTATGCCCTATAAAGAATATCTCAATGAGAATGAATTTATTATATCTTGGTTCTTAGAGTGAAAGCTTTAATCCATTGAATTTAGGGGTAATATTGCTGTTAATGCTGATGGGTCAAGACTTTGTCCTTTGCATACAGCTGTCAGTAATAAATGTTAACAAACAGACCTAATACTATAAAAATCCTTTGCAATGAGATTAAAAGAATGAAAACTGAATTAATGGTACAGGCTTTGTATGGAGGACCTATTTCTGTTCTTGCTGCGCAAGTGTTCATTTTTTTTTTTTTTAACTTGAGCTAAACATTATGGCAAACAAATGATGCAGTTGGGTACTATGATATATCTGCTTTTTTTCACTTACGGACATTTTATGAGTTGACATATTTGCATTGTTTATGTAGGAAAGCAGTCCTATTGTTCACCATAATGTTTCTTCATTTTATTATCAAGGCTCACTTCAACTGTTCTAGTTTGCATAGAAATTACATGAGATTTCCTTTTTAATTTTGTTATTTTTTCTTTTTAAAGAAGGACAATCACTATATTCACAGAATTTCTTAAACTGGAAAATCGTATTTAAGACTTCAAGGTGTATATAAATTACAAAATTGACTTTAAAGAAGTTAGCTTTCTGTCAGGTGCATGGGAGTGAATGACAGAATAATTCCTACACAAACCTGAGAAAATTGTGTAAAAGTTGTCCTTTTACCAAGTATTCATTACAACTGGCCCTATATATATATGTTCATATTATATGAATATATGAATTTCATTTATATATGAAATGTAGCAAATATTTATATTTTATATATGAAATACAAATAAGAAATAATATATATATTATTTCCATACTATACATAAGTATTCCTTTTGCAGCTTCTTTACATTTTACTCCAGTTGTTTGCATATAAATATATACATAAAAATTTATAAATATACAGATCAAGTAGTCCATTCTGAAAACTGTACTCTCAGGCACCATCATTTTGTATCAAAAATATGTTTAACCTTATTGTGCTCTGCAGTAATTTCCTATGTATTTGTTAGGGAGCAGATGTCCTAAATACATTATTAACATTAGATTGCATTTAGGAGGTTAGAGATAATCTGCTGATTTAAGTAAATACTACAACAAAAAGATACCACTAGAATCTCCTGTCAGCATCTTTTTGTACCACTTCTCAAGACTCCCTAATGTGCATTTCACATTCCAGTCAAAATGCTTTTATTTGTCCTATTATTTATCTAGCTGTGGGATCACTACACTTTCAAAATAATAAAAAAAAAAAACCAAACGTCTGGCAAATATATGTTACAAAACCACAGGAAAAAAAGAATTATTATCAAAATCTGCTTCACATTATTTATTCTAAACATGTACTTTTCAGGCTATATGACAGACATGATGCAAAGAGCAGGGAGACTGAACTGATGCTTTTTCATTCCAGATAGTTATATCAGAATACCTAGACAGATGTTCTAGATACATATCCCATTTATGTAGGTATAGCAGAGTTATACTGTGCTAAGAAACATCAGTGATGAATCCTGTTAGCATTATCAGAATGCTCTCTACAAAGAGAACATAAGGAACAGTGCTTACTTTCCCACCTTGAAATCTCAATAGCTTTTTGAATCATCTGCCAGTATACCTAGTTGATAGATTATTTCTTCTCACTGGCTATCACATCACAGGACAGAGAAGCAAACCCCTTCAGAGTCAGCTTTAGTACTGTTCTTCACATTGGCTGTCAAGTGCAGTTAAGAAGGGACAATTGTTACCATCTGCCTAAAAGTGTGTTCTGGAACCTGTATAAGCATGTTTTGTACACGTCAACAGTTTTCCAACATATGCCTAAATTTAGTCTCTGAATTCATTACTGGGCTTTCAAATATGTGACCTGGTTTTCAGAAGTTCTGACCAGTCAGACGTGGTGATTCCAGTGTAAGCTGTGACTATTCACCATCTGTTGAATAAAATTACCCAGTGCAGTTTCCATTTTAAATCAGTGGACAGTTGTTGAATTTAGTAGATACAGAGTTGGCG
Organism: Forpus xanthops; assembly: GCA_032466535.1. Lineage (NCBI taxonomy): Eukaryota > Metazoa > Chordata > Aves > Psittaciformes > Psittacidae > Forpus > Forpus xanthops. Next base: position 5,921 of record JASSUY010005370.1, on the reverse strand, counting down.
GGTGGATGTTTAACCTTTGGCAACCACATTTGACATTTTTGGGCAGGCATGGTAAGCACAAATTAATCTGATAGGTGCATGAACACTGCAGTGTCATATAATCAAAAAGATATAACAGAACTTAGACCATTCTTGCTTTCTCTCTACCTCTTCATCTGTCTTGTGATCTAACATTTGAAAATCCTGAGCATCTTTGAACAGTTAGCATCCTTTAAAAATGTAACTGTCAATGTTCTTCACAAATCTGAGAGTTCCTACATCTATATATTATTAGTATATGCAAGATACAAAATATATCAAGCTTTGGATAGGCATGTTGTGAGAATGAAGGGATGCACACTATAAAGGTCTAATATTCAGTAAGAACTCTTGATTTTGGTTGCCTGACAGTGCATACAAAATATATGGTGGCTAAAAAGTTTTGATAAGTAATATAGCAACTTTACATTGTGTGGAGAACAAGTTCTTCACTTCTGAGGTTTACAGTTCAGTTTTGTATTCCTTGCAGATTAATAGTGCTAAAACTTGACAGGCTATATCTGACTCACTAATTTGACTTCTTCCTGTTCTGGCTTCCATCCATAGACATTACAGGCCTGGAGAATGTGCATTCTAGAGTAAAACTTGTCTACCTCTTCATTACCGATGAGTTTTTAGAAAAGGTATGGGTTAGATCAGCTGCTCAGCTGTTCTAACATATGCCAGAGTCAGACAGCAGAGGATTAGAAAATTTTCTCTGCTATGTGTTGTCTTCTACATTTAAGCACAGCTTCTCTATACTCAGGCACAATATAGAGCCTATTACACTGCCTTTAACCTTGAAAATTTGTTGTGCTCTTTAAGATCTGTTTAGAAAGGCTTCCTCTATGCCTTGAAAAGCTGAACTCATGGGAACAAAGGTGGCTGGAAGGATATAAAAGCAGTTCCATTTTTGTTTTGATCCTCTGCAGCCTTTCTTTTCTTTTTTGTTAACAAGAGATAAAGATTTTTTTTGGCAAGAGTTTGGAATGATGTGCAAAGCCTTCTTTGTCATGATGTGGCGAGCCTTTTTTGTCAATTGCAGTATCCTCAGACATCTAGCTGGTCATTCCAGGTCTAAATTCCATGGCAGTCTAATTTACAACAAGTAGAAACATACTTTATTCACAAGTACTTGCAATACTGTTCTTCAAGTTGAAAGTAACATCAGTTTTGCCAAAGAGGGAGCTTGACTGGCAGTTTTCCTTGTTCAGACTCAGAGCAATAGCTGTGCAACAGGCAAACCTGGGGGCTCAACTCATTTTTCAGCTATACTGCTGAAAGCTGATTTAGACATTTTGGCACTTTTTTTCCCACTGCTGTATACTGAAGACGTCTGCAGTATGCATGTGTTTCCTCTTGTATATTTGCAAGTACTCCTTTAAACTTCTAAATTTATCTGAATTTTTCTGAATTTCCTTTGAATTAAACTGAAGTTAAAAGAACTCTCAGGATTTCATTAAGTTCACTCCAAATGTGAAGGCTGTTACTGCCTGCATCAATCCCAAGTCATGCAGCTTTAGTTTTACAGAAAGACTGAAGAGAAAAATATTATGTGATAAAGGTAATTTCTACATTGTAGAACTGCAATAAATTATCTTCTTCCTCAGTGAGCCATGAAAACAAGTCTCTCAAGAATGTAAAAGCATTCAGGAATGTATTTTCATTCCTTAAGCACCTCCTGCCTCATTAAGATCTCTTGATGGTGATCCCTTTGCTATGTGCAAAGTGTATTTTTTTCAGACTTGATGACAATAACTAAAAAATGCTTGATGTTTATACCTTAAATTGCTATGAATTCCTGAAATTATAAGAACAAGTTCATTCTGTCCACTCTGTATATGAATATTTTTTAATGAAAAGAGAAAGGTTAGTTTAAAAGACGTGTACTTAATTATAAAAAGAGAAGTATATTTAGTGTCAACACACTGCAGGCTGGGATTTCACACATTTCTGCACTGATACGATAATAATGATTGCAGTTACTGACTAAAAGGACAAAAGATTATGAAGTGTTAGCTATGTAACAAAAAGAAAGGCCTAAACCCAATTGCATTTTAGCCATCCAGCAAGCCTAATACTGATGAGAAAGTATACTCCTTATAGAGGAATGACAAGACTTAGTAGAAGCAAATGGGTGTGCCCGATGTATGTATGCTGATTCAGGAATGCAGAGGTTCGAAACAAACTTTCATGTTGTGTCATTCAACACTGCTTACAATATTTGTAAAGCATGGGACTGTTTTCTATATACAGTATCTATAAACCTCATGCCACTTGTAGCTCCTTGTTAAATACACTTTGCTTCTTTAACTCATGTCTGCTAAGCTACCTTATTTCTCTTCTGCAGACATCTAATATAAAGCTGTACTTTTAAGGACTAATCATTGCAAACATGCTGCCAGTTGGCCTGCTATAGTAGAATCATAGCCTCTTTTGTTTTCAGTGCGCAATACATTTTGTATCTATATATCCAATCGTCCAATTACATTCTTTAGATTTACCACCACTTCCACATCCAGGCTGACTCATTAACATTCTCTCCTAATTTTACTCTTTTTCAAACTCTCTTCTTTACATAAAAAACCATGCAAGAATCAGTTCTAAGAATATATACAACCAAATACTGAATTGAACATGTATAATATACGTATATATACATACATACAGTATGAGTGTATGCATTTATACAACTTCCACTGAGACAGGACTATAAATTGCTACAGTTGAAACAAAGCATAAAGTTGAACAAGCACTGCCATCAATCCACATATGCCATCCATCAACATAGGAAAGTCTCACTGAAAGCAAGTGGCATTTGAGAACAATAGGAATACCTAACTTTGTAGAAGGTCTGTGCCTAAAATTCAGTATTTCACTTAACTAAATGGATATGTGCTTGATTAAAGATGACACTGTAAGCTCCAGTTGAAACATTTTCTCAATTGTTTCAGAGCCAAAATCCATTCCTTATGGGATAAAACTGCAGAAAAGTAGGTGATTATTGCTACCTTAAAGCAGTGTCAAAAAGAGAAGTGTTGAAAGTGGAAAGTGATGGTGCTTAAACTAGGAAGACTTCTGCATTTTTCAACTCAATAAAGACAACTGAAATACGTAAGAATTTATTGACTTAGTTGAGAAAATCTTTATAAAATCACGGAATGACCCAATATGTGCCTCAGTATTGTGTGTAATATCCATTTATCTCAACTAGTGTTCTTGTTTCCATTATTGTGCTAATTTTTATATTCTGAACATGCAGGTGGCTATGGAGCCATTAAGCCACTAAAGCACACTGCCAGATGTCTAGTAAAAAGGGTTTGTGCCCTAGTCTAGAACAACTCTAGTTTATTATTAGAATTCTAACACATGGTACAGCTAAAGTAACTTCACTCCTAATAATGACTACCAGGCAAAGAGAGCGTAACAGCTAGACTAGCTTATGATTAATTAGGGTAACATGATTTATGGGTTCAGGTTTCTATGGGTTTGATCCAAAGTAGTTTTTTTTTTCAAGAAGCGTTAATCACCCTCCTGTTTTCCCTATGTACATGCCACTTAGGGTCAGATTCTGAGCACGTGAACCTCAACCCTGCAAACGTTAGATTTTAGCCTAAATCCTTTGGGTTCTTCTTGCTGTAGAATTCTGGGAAAACCCCAGGAACCCAGTGAAACAAGAAACTTGCCCCGTAGCTAGTCAGGATTAATAGCCTATAAAATAAATCATTTTTTGGATGTTATTATTTCTGCATATGTGTAGCACTAATCATGCAAAATATTTAAGCAGCTTTTTAGCAGTCAGATCAACAGGGGAACTTGCATAATCTTAAGCGCCTGATGAGACTAGACCTTAACTGTCTCTAGTTGCAATAGTAACTATGGAACAGATTAATTTTGTGTGGTATTTTCAGCACAAACTGCATCACAAAGTGTTAATAAATAATAGCAGAGAGAAGCATACACAAGGGAGGAATGATATGATTTCAGAGAAGACTTGAGAGGGGATGTTGATGAGGTGGAGGTTTTAAGAATTAAATATTAAAAAACAAAAAAAAAAAGGCTGATTTTGGCTGGGACTGATTGTTTTTTCTTTGCTGAGAAATAAAGGGGCTTTTTAACCTACCTCCTGAACAAAGACGCAAGGCTTAGTGTCAAACTGTTCAGTGGAATCATAACTGTACTTAGAGTCTATTTTTAAGAGGAGGCAGAGGCTCTCAATTAGCTGACTACAGTCCTCTCCGGTTCCAAACGTCTGCTTTGCCCTTTGCCTCACCTTTCTGTTTCTTCATCACTTCAAAACTCCACATGGAGTTGGCCCAAATTCCTGAGGCACGGCAGTGATACGGCCCCATCGAAGCGCCGGTGATTGGAGGGGCTGTGTGCCATTGCGGAGCTCCGCACACTAGCCCCTCTTCCCTGGGCAACAGTCGCAGCAGGGCCGCAGCGAGGCTATCGCAGACGTGCCCAAGGAGAAGGGAAGCTGCTTCAAGCGCCAGCCCGCACTGTCAAATCACGCCGTAACGGGTTGATTTCCTACATTTGGTGGCAGCATAGTATTCAGGATAACACTACCGCTAGTTCGGCAGGTTACTGCCAAACCAAAAGGCGGAGATGAGAGAGTTAAATAACAGGGATGGGAAGTGAATCGCTAAAAAGTCTTTCCCAGAGTCAGTTCTCTGTTTAGGGGAAGTTATTTTAATTCCATGTCTCTCAAAACAACCCGCAGTCTCTCCGTGTCCTCTGGAGCCAGCCTGCCTGACATGATAACAAGATTTTGAAATAAAAGATGCGCAGGGGCAGCTCACGGTTGGGAGCCGAGCGCGGTTCCGCTCTGAAGCGCGCGGGGCGAGCTACACCGTACCTGTGCGCAGCGCGCCGCTCACGCCCATGGTGCAGCGGAGGGCAGTCCCATGGTCCCCGTTCCTACCGGACCTGCCTTCGCCTTGCAGGTGAGCGGGTCTCCGCGGAGCACCCGCCCTGCAGAAGGAGCGCTCCACTTATCGGGAGAGCGACGCCCCGCGCTCCTCCCTCGGGACTGCCACCCCGGCCGGAGCCCGCGGGCTGAGGGCTCTCCGGGGTTCCGCCTCTCCCGCCCCGGTCCGGGAGCGCGCTGGCCATGACCTCCCCTCAGCGCGGTGCGCGCACGGAGGGCTGAGGAGGCGCTCCCGCGCTTTTGGAGACGCACCTGTGGGGAGCGCGCTCCTGGGCGGGAAGTCTCTTATGTAAGGGATGGCGGGAGCTGCGGAGAGGGCTGAGGGAGGAGGTGGGGGTCGATCGAACGCGGGTCGGGGGCAGCCTGGCGGGGCAGCCCCGGGTCTCCGGGCACGCAGCCTCCCGCGGCCGCCTCAGAGGCTCGCCCTCTCCCGCACGCTGCTCGCCACCGCCGATTCCCCTTTGGCGGTAGCCCTTCCCCGCCGGCTGAATGCCTCGGCGAGTCCTTCCAGCCTCCCGCGCTCTGCCCAGGCAGCCGTCGCCTACTGCGGGCTCGGCCCGGCTGCAGCGGGGGCTCGGCGGGTGCCGTGGCTGGCTGACGGAGTTGTGAGAGAACGCTCCGGGATCGGCGGGGGAGCGGAAGGTGGATGCCCCCCGCGCCTGCACGCCGGCACCAGGCAGCGCGGAGAGGCTCCCCGCTTGCTTCCCTCCTCCTTCTCCGCCCTAAAGCGCACTCGCCTCAGCCCTCCTGCCTCGGGGCCCCCTCCACGCCCCTCTCCTCATCGCGCCGCGCAGTGCCCCGCGCTCCTTCCTCCACTCCCCCCCCCGCCCGTACTTCTCCTCCTCCTCCTCCTCCTCCTCCTCCCGCGCGCTCCCTCTCCCGCGCACTCCACAAGTGCCGCGCGCTCGCTCTCCGGAGCGGAGCGGCGCGGAGCTGCGCGGGCTGCGGGAGCTGCGCGGGGGCGGTGGCT